>CM069164.1:8916115-8951115 GCA_035221665.1 Okamejei kenojei
ATAAAATTACGAATGTATGTGAGAAGTATACTCTATTAATATGTATTTACGTCTAATAAAAATATTTAACAAAAAAAAGGAGGCTGGAAGGAACTTGAGCACCTGGGGAAAGCCCACGCAGTCACAGGACGAAAGTGCAATCTCCGTACAGACAACACCCGCAGTCAGGATCGAACTTGCGTCTCTGGCGCTGCAAGGCAGCAACTCTACCCCTGCGCCACCGTGCCGCCCTCTTGAACCCATTCTCTCATGGTCATCAATTCCCCTAAATTATTTTGTCCTCCATGTACAGTAGGGTAATCTTCAACAGCCAATGAATCAAAGAATGTGTCTTTGGGAGGTGAGAGGAAACCAGAGCCACAGAGACAGAGAGAACGTGCAAACTCCACACAGATTTCAACATCAAACTTTGATCCTTGGAGCAGTGAGGTATCAGCACAGGCTATTGTATCACTATGCTCTTAGCTAAGTGACTGCTATGTTTTCCACTTACAATACCTTGAAAGACACAGTTCTGATAAAAGATCTTTGATGTAACCTGAAGGAGCATCTCGATCCAAAACGCCAACCATTCCTTCTCTCCAGAGATGCTGCCTGTCCCGCTGAGTTACTCCAGCATTTTGTGTCGACCTTTGTTGTGAACCAGCAGATCCTTCAGACGCACTGATTTAACATATCATCTGTTTCGCGGAGCTGGCGGCCTCCGACTGGGGCCGACTTCGAGGCTGCGGGGGCAGAGCCAGGACTCGCCATCGCGAAGCTGGCCGACTTGGGGGCAGTGGTGGCGCTGGGGTAGCGGCCCGCCTTCGGAGCCTCGGAGGCTTTCGGCCCAGTGGACGACAACATCGGGAGCTGGCAGGTCCCAGGTTGGTGACCGATTCTCCGGAGCTCCGGCAACAACAGCTTCGTCCTCTGGACCGGAGGGCGGCAGCTTAGTCCGCCCCGGGCCGCGGAGTTTGAACCGGCCCGTTCGCGGAGCTCGGATTCGGCCGCGGGACTTACCATCACCCGGCGGGGGGCCCAACATCGGAAGCCTGGATCGCCTCAACACAGAGGGAGAACAAGGAAGGAAGAGACAAGGACTTAAAGACTTTTGCCTTCCATCACAGTGAGGAGGTGCCTGGTAGACTCACTGTGGTGGATGTTATGAGTGCAAGCCACATACTTTCGTTCAAACCAAAAGTTTGAATGACAATAAAGGATACTTTATACTTTATCCCCCTCCATATCCTGAACTGGTGAGAACCTCCAGTACTTTCAATATATAATTACCTGGATCATTTTGCTTTTGGATTCAAGAATGATTTCCTCAGATGCAACGAGTTTTGCGATCAATAATGGACTGTGTAAATGCAAGACTTCTCTTTCTCCCTCTAGCTAAGGGGACATGGAGAGCTTCACTGCCTGAACCAAGATTGGCCTACTTAGAACACGGCCTAACACAGTGAGGCTGACACAGCGGTAGAGTTGCCGCCAGGTGCTGTCTGTACGGAGTTTGTTCCTGTCTCCCCGTGACCACGTGGGTTTTCTCCGGGTGCACCGGCTTCCTCCCACAATCCAAAGACGTGCATTGTAGATTGTAGATTAATTGGCATCTGTAAAATTGTAAATTGTCCCTGGTGTGTAGGATAGTGTTAGTGTGTGTCGGCGCGGACTTGATGGGCCAAAGGGCCTATTTCCGTACGGTATCTCAAAAGTCTAAAGTAAAATCTAAAATCAAATTATCACCACTGCTGTGGACTTGCTGATAAACATTTCCTTTGATTGGATAGTCCAGAGAAATAGTGCTTCCGATGTTAAGGGTTTGGACACGCTAGAGGCAGGAAACATGTTCCCGATGTTGGGGGAGTCCAGAACCAGGGGCCACAGTTTAAGAATAAGGGGTAAGCCATATAGAACGGAGACGAGGAAACACTTTTTCTCACAGAGAGTGGTGAGTCTGTGGAATTCTCTGCCTCAGAGGGCGGTGGAGACCGGTTCTCTGGATGCTTTCAAGAGAGAACTGGATAGCGCTCTTAAAGATAGCGGAGTCAGGGAATATGGGGAGAAGGCAGGAACGGGGTACTGATTGGGGATGATCAGCCATGATCACATTGAATGGCAGTGCTGGGTCGAAGGGCCGAATGGCCTGCTCCTGCACCTATTGTCTATTGTCTGTTGTCTATTGCTTCCCCATTCTGGACGCATTTCCCCAGGGAAGAGATAAGTATAATTCTGGAATACTCTCCCTCGAGAAGGTCATGTGACTTGGGGGTACATTTAAAATGTACTAACCAGCAGATGTTTCAATTAAGCAAAATCCTGCCAATGCTGGAAATCTGAAATAAAATCAGAAAATGGTGGAAACACTCAGCAGGTCAGTCTTTAGAGAAGAAGAGAACCATGTAACATGGAAACAGGCCCACGCAGACCAACATGCCCCATCCACACTAGTCTCACCTGCCTGCGTTTGTCCCATATCTTTCTAAACCTGTCCTATCCATGTACCTGTTCAAAATGTTTCTTAAACGTTGTAATAGTCCCTGTCTCAGCTACCCCATCTGGCAGCTCTGAATGTTAGCTCTGTTTGTCTCTCCCTCGATAGGCCTGGGGCCTGGTCTGAGGCTAGATTTTTGATACGTGCAATTATCAAGAGTTGAGGTGGGCAAAATAGAGTTTATGCTGAACTAAACTGTGGCCTGATTGAATGACAGTCTTTTTCACACAAAGGGTGGTGGGTGTATGGAATAAGCTGCCGGAGGAGGGAGTGGAGGCTGGGACGATCCCAACATTTAAGAAACAGTTAGACAGGTACATGGATCAAGATCAAGTGAGTTTATTGTCATGTGTCCCAGATAGGACAATGAAATTCTTGCTTTGCTTCTGCACAACAGAGTCTAGAAGGCATGAATACAGAACAGATCAGTGTGTCCATATACCATTATATAAATATATACACACTTGAATAAAAAAACAGATAAAGTGCAAATAAACTGATAATGGTCTATTAATGTTCAGAGTTTTGTTTGAGTTGAGTTCAATAGCCTGGTGGCTGTGGGGAAGAATCTGTTTCTGAACCTGGACGTTGCAGTCTTCAGGCTCCTGTACCTTCTACCTGAAGGTAGCAGGGAGATGAGTGTGTGGCCAGGATGGTGTGGGTCCTTGATGATGCTGCCAGCCTTTTTGAGGCAGCGACTGCGATAGATCCCCTCGATGGAAGGGAGGTCAGAGCCGATGATGGGCTGGGCAGTGTTTACTACTTTTTCTGGTCTTTTCCGTTCCAGGGCGCACAAGTTTGCCGAACCAAGCCACGATGCGACCGGTCAGCAAGCTCTCTACTGTGCACCTGTAGAAGTTCGAGAGAGTCCTCCTTGACAGACCGACTCTCCGTAATCTTCTGAGGAAGTAGAGGCGCTGATGTGCTTTCTTTATGATTGCATCTGTGTTCTCGGACCAGGAGAGACCTTCACAGATGTGCACGCCCAGGAATTTGAAGCAGGTTTGGACCAAACGCAGGCAGGTGGGACTAGTGTAGCTGGGACATGTTGCCTGCGGTGAGCAAGTTGGGCCGAAGGGCCTGTTTCAATGCTGCATGGATCTATGACGATATGACTCTATGACAGAATGATCGGCCCACTCTTGTCCCTATAATTGCTTCGGTCTACGGTCTAGTAAATGTTATTTATTTTATTTAATTCATACCGATGGTGCAAGGGAGGTGCAGCTGCAAGTGCTAAACTGGGCGGACTCTGTATCCCTGGTATCCAACACAACACCTATGATGTTGTCAATGGAAACGGTTTTTGCAAACAGTCCTCTTCCTTTCCTCACTCTGTTTGTGCTTCAAAGCCTTGGCTCTGTCCTGCACGATATTCGGTCGAGTGTTGTTTTAAGGATCTGAATCTGTCATTAAAAAATGGGGTAGGTCCAAAAAAGGTGGGTCTCGGTGGAAAAGGGTGGTGAACAGAACTGCGATCTAGTGAAAGCAGGCATTGGCTTGTGGATTAACCTTTCAGATCTCCCTTCGTTAGTGAGAATGAATGCTTCATCCCACATTGCTGACTGAGTCAATGGAACTGAAATACCTACAAGGGAGGCAGCAACTGTTTGCAACACTATGGCACTATTTATAAAGTGCCGGGTTGCATATCATTTTTTTAGCAGCCTTCTCAACGTATCAAGCCACCTTGAAAGATGTATTGGCAGCCCAGATCTCTCCACTCCAGTGCTGCCTATAACATTATGCAGCTCTCCTCATTCCCCCTTCACAAATAGTGCTCTTCATATTTCCACGTGCTATATTCTACTCACCATATGCCCCCCACTTCATTCATCTGCTTACATCGTCTTCAACCTGAGTCATCTGGGCTCTGTGTCATCCGCGAACATTACTAAAACACAAATTCAAGTGATGAGTCGAAACAAACAACAGCCCTATCATTGCGCCGTTCCCATCTCTCTGTAAAAGTAACCACTTGCCAGTACTCACTTATAGAGTTAAAGTGATACAGTGTGGAAACAGGCCCTTCGGCCCGACTTGGCCAACATGTCCCAGCAACACTAGCCCGCACTTGGTCCATGTCCCTTAAACACTGTCCTATCCATGTACCTGTCTAACTGTTTCTCAAACTTTGGGATAGTCCCAGCCTCAACTACCTCCTCCAGCAGCTCGTTCTATACACCCACCATGCTTTGTGTGAAAAAGTTACCCCTCGGATTCCTATTAAATCTTTTCCCCTTCACAAACCTATGTCGTCTGGTCCTCGATTCCCCATCTCTGGGCAAGAGACTGTGCATCTACCCGATCTATTCCTCTCATGGTTTTATGTACCTCTGTATGATCACCCCTCACTCTCATCTTCTTTTCTACTTTTAGCCACGATCGTAGTCACAATGCCACTATCCTTTTGGCACCATCTATTCAAGTCTGCTGAGTGCAACAATATCTAATGGGAACAGTGGGTGTAGGAGGAAATTCCAATGCCTTCTGAACTAAAATAGCACAACTAATTTGGAAAAAGAGACTGGTTTAGTAGCTGCCACAAAGCATCTAAATTCATTTGCGCCAAGGTCTCGGTTGAACATTACCAATCATTATCAACAAGCTTGAAAGGGTGCAGAGAGGGTTTACGAGGAGGTTGCCAGGACTCTAGGGTCTGAGTTATGGGGAATGGCTGAACAGGCTGGGACTCTATTCCTTGAAGCGCAGGAGGGTGAGGGGTGATCTTATAGAGGTGCACAAGGTCATGAGAGCAATAGATCGGGTAGACGCACAGCGTCTCTTGCCCAGAGTAGGGGAATTCAGAACCAGGGGACATAGGTTTAAGGTGAGGGGGGTGGGGGAAGATTTAATAAGAATCTAAGGGGTAACTTTTTCACGCAAAGTGCAGTATGTGCATGGAATGAGCTGCCAGAGGAGGTAGTTGAGGCAGGTATTATCGCAACCTTTAAGAAACATTTAGACAGGTGGAAACATAGAAAATAGACGCAGGAGTAGGCCATTCGGCCCTTCGAGCCAGCACCGCCATTCAATATGATCAGGGCTGATCGTCCAAAATCAGTACCCTGTTCCGGCGTTTTCCCCATGGAAATTTGGTGGGGGGGGTGTGGGGGAGGGTCTTTGAACATCATGGATAGGACTGGTTTAGAGGGAAATGGGCCAAACACAGGAAGGTGGGACTAGTGTAGATGGGACATGTTGGCCGATGCGGACAAGTTGGGCTGAAGGGCCTGTTTCCACACGGTAACAGCATGACTGGCCAGGAAGCGAGCGGGAAAGATCACCCTGGCCACAAACTCTTTGAATCACTTCCCTCTGGAAGGCGACTCCGGACTGTCAAAGCTGCCACAGCCGGACATAAAAATAGTTTTTATCCACGAGTAGTTGCCCTACTCAACAGCCAAAAACCTGTAGCCTCCCTTTGATCTGGTATTTTGTGGGTTCACATGCTTGATCAATGGTGTTTTATCATTAATGTTTTATTATTATTAATGTTTAGTGTTTTCTGAGTCATTCGTAACTGTCACTGTGTGTCATGTTGTTACTTGTGGGCGGAGCACCAAGGCAAATTCCTTGTATGTGAATACTTGGCCAATAAACTTACTTACTTACTTATTCCATCACTCTATTTTGCTGTGCTCAAAAATTCAGGCGCCCAGCTCCCCTTTCACGAGGCAACGTTTCAGAGGTTGGCCAAAGCTGGGCTACGGAGAACAGGAACGTTGGAACTGAAGTTGCTGATGGGTATTTGGAATTCAAGCTCCAAGAATTGGTTTGGGATTGGGCATGGGGGAGAAATGGGAACAATTTGGTGGGGGGGGGGGGGCGGGGAGTCTTT
This sequence comes from Okamejei kenojei, assembly GCA_035221665.1. Lineage (NCBI taxonomy): Eukaryota > Metazoa > Chordata > Chondrichthyes > Rajiformes > Rajidae > Okamejei > Okamejei kenojei. The sequence goes on from CM069164.1 coordinate 8,922,433, forward strand.
GAAGATCAAGGGTCAGAAAAAACAGCATAAAACCCAGAGAGATGGAGGTGGCAGTCTTCTTCAGACAGAAAGTAGGGATTGTGTGGGGGGCGATGAGTTGTAGGCAAGAAAAGACCAGGACCACTCGCGACTGGCCACAAATAACTTCAGACAGGGCATTGCCTGGGTAGGCCCATTGTTTGGCTTGGGATGGTGCGATCTCAGGAGAAACAGTGTGGAGAACTGTGGAACTGGTAAAGCAACTAGGGTGGAGGAAGGGGGCAAGGAGGAAGGGAAGGGGAGTTTAAGATGAAGTTACTAAAAATTAGAGAACTCAATGTTCATGCTGCTGGGTTGTAAGCTACTCAAGCAAAATATGCGATGCTGTTCCTCCAATTTGCCTGTGGTCTCTCTCTGGCAATCTTTGACATAAACCTGTATTTGTAGTTCTTTGTTTCTACAAGAAAGAAAAGGCTTGTGGCGAGGTATCTCACCTTCACCATGGCTTATTTCCAAGTAGCATTTCTGCACACAACATGTCTATCCATGACAGAGAGCAAATGTCCATATACCAGATCCCTAAAGGTCCTGTCCCAGTTACGCAATGTTTTTCAGTGACTGCTGACACCCGTCATAGTTGCAGCAGGTTGCCGAAAATTTTCAACATGTTGAAAATCCAGCGGCGACCAGTAAAAGGTGACTACTCACGACCATACAGGCGTCACCCCATGATAAGGCAATTGGTCGAAGCCACCTGCAGTCTGTTTTAGCCGGGGGCAGCACAGAGGCACAGCTAGCAAAGCCGCCACCTGACAGATCCAGAGACCCCGGTTCAATCCTGACTTCGGATGCTGCCTGTGTGGAGTTTGCACGTTCCACCCCTGACCACGTGGGATTCTGCTGATGTTCCAGTTTCATTCCACTTCCCAAAGAAATGTTGAATGTGTGGATCAATTTTCCTTGGCGGGTAGGTGAGTGGTAGAATGTTGAAGGAACTGCGGGAATGTGGGAAGAATAAAATATTGGATACTTGTAGGATCAATAAAAATGGATGGTTGATGGTTAGCCTTTGGTTGATGGGCCAAAGGGCCTGTTTCCATACTGTATAATGATGTGGGAAGCATATTCGGAATCGGGAGAGAATTAAGACAATGAGAATTCAGTAAAATGTTACCAGGAGCTATAGATATGGCTCAAAATACCTGTTTTGCTGACAACCTCACCACTGTACTTAGCCACCCAACCCCCTCCCCACCCCAAACACCTCATTCCCCTCCCAACTCTCTCCTTCACACTGAAATGGAGAGCTTACAGAAGTTTTTATTCAAATTATGAGAAGTTTTTTAAGGAACAAATATTGAAAGATCATTTTCATTCATTTTCATCAGCTGACGAGGTTTCATCTTATGCCCCTGTCCCACTTAGGAAACCTGAACGGAAACCTCTGGAGACTTTGCGCCCCAACCAAGGTTCCCGGAGGTGTTTGTCAGTCTCCCTAATGGTCGAAAGTGGTTTCCGCTTCTTCTATGTTCCGGCGATTATTTCAAAAAATTCAAAAAACCTCCGGGAACCTGACAAAAACCTCTGGGAACCTCCGGGAACCGCACGGAAACCTTGGGTGGGGCGCGGAGTCTCCAGAGGTTTCCGTTCAGGTTTCCTAGTTTAACATTCAATGCAAACAACGAGTGAAGGTGGCACATTGGTGCAGCTGGCGGAGCTGCTGCCTCACAGCGCCAGAGACCCGGGTTCCATCCTGACACCAGATACTGATTGCGTGGAGTTTGCACGTTCTCCCTGTGACTGCGTGGGCTTCTTCCGGATGCCCTGGTTTCCTCCCAGATCCAAATATGTAGAGGGTTTGCAGGTTAGTTTAGTTTAGTTTAGTTTAGTTTAGTTTGGACATACAGCACGGAAACTAGTACGAGCGGGTGACCGATGGGCAGCGTGGACTGGTTGGGCCGAAGGGCCTCTTCCCTGTTGTGTCGATCAACCATAAACAGAACTGGCACAAGTGCTGAAACCCTGTGTTAATGTAACTAGTGTCAGCCTGGAGTTTTAAGCTGCAGCCTCTGGAGCAGTACTCAAAAAGCAAGAGTGCTCCAACTAATCTGCAAATCAAAGCTGAAGAAAAGCTTAGCTAAAAACCTTTAGCACATGTGGTCACGGGGGGAGAGATCATAGAAGATGTTAATTGCTGGCAGACTCCTTTTCTGTCGCCGTCAGTTACTCACGGATCCTTTCTTTGCCTGCATTTGGATGGCTACATCGAGCCTTTAGTTGGGAGATATAACCCTTCGGCCCACCAGGTCCGCACCGACCAGCGGTTTCCGGACACTCGCACTCTCCCACACTCCAGGAACAATCTACAATCTTTACTGAAGCCAATTACCCTACAAACCTGTACGTCTGTGGGATGTGGGAGGAAACCGGAGCACCCGGGGAAAACCCACGCGGTCATGAGTGTCAAGGTCTCAGAGTGTTTTATTTGCATATGTCCCAGGAACTGTAGATGCTGGTTGAAACAGAACATAGACACAAAAAGCTGGAGTAACTCAGCAGGACAGGCAGCATCTCTGGAGAAAAGGAATAGGTGACATTTCGGGTTGAGACCCTTCTTCAGACTGAGTATATATATACACACACACATACTTACACCCACATACATAGACATTACAAAAGGGGGTCACAGAAAGAATATACAAACTCCATACAGACAGCACCCATAGTCAGGATCGAACCTGAGTCTCTGGCGCTGTAAGTCAGCAACTCTACCACTGTGCTGCCCTGCAGATCTAATTCTAATGTCTTTGGACTTTGGATTTCAGAAAACAGAAGGCCGATCTTATTAAAACATACATGACACAGCAGGGAAATGACAAGCTGTCCAGGTGTCATCACTGAGTGGAGAATCTCAAACAATCGTACATGGTTACAGGATTCAGATTCACACTCTGATTTGTTTATTGGAACAGGGCGCAATAAAGATCGCGGGTAAACAGTATAATACAGCAATGATAAATAAAACATTACCACGAGTTCACAGGAGCTGGAAGGTGCAAGTTTGCAATGCAATCTGAAGTAGACAACAGTGAATTATAGTACAATAACAGAAGAAGTGAATGAGGTAAAGAGTTAGAGTGCATGGCAGGCAGCTCCTCTGGGAAAGGGGTGACTGATTTAGGAGTCGGAGAGCAGGGTGAGGAAGAAGCCATTCCTAAGTCTGGAAGAGAGAATTTCAAGCTTCTGTTCATAAGACATAGGAGCAGAATTGGGCCCATCAACTCTGCTCCGCCATTCAATCATGGCTGATCCATTTGTCCCACTCAATCCCATTCTCCTGCCTCATCCCCATAACCTTAAACACCCTTACTAATCAAGAACCTATCAACCTCTCTTTTAAAAATACCCCATGACTTGGTATCCACTGCCATCTGTGGCAGATACATCACCCTCTGGCGAAAGAAATTCCTCCCTGTCTCTATATTAAATGGAGCATGGATAGGTGATGTTACAGAGCGGGTCCCTTCTTAAGACTAATGTACAAAGTGCTGGAGTAATTCAGTGGGTCAGGCAGCAACTGAAGAAAAACAGTCTGAAGATGGATCCCGGCCTGAAATAACACCTGTCTACGTTCTCCAGAGATGCTGCCTGACCCGCTGAGTTACTCCCACACTCCAACACAAAGAACATTTATGAGGATGTTGCCAGGAGTTGAGGGCCCGAGCTATCGGAAGAGGTTGAGCAGGCTAGGACTATATTCCTTGGCGGGCAGGAGGCTGAGGGGTGAACTGATAGAGGTGTACAAATCAGGAGATTAATACAAATTAATCGGGCACAGTTTTTGGCCTGGAGTAGGGGAATTGGGAACCAGAGGACATAGGTTTAAGGTGAGGGGGGAAAATATTTAATATGCATCCAAGGGTAACTTTTTTGCACAAAGGGTGGTGGATGTATGGAACAAGATGCCGGAGAAGGTAGTTGAGGCAGGTACGAACGCAACGTTTAAGAAACATTTATATAAATACATGGATAAGTTAGGTTTAGAGGGTTATGGACCAAATGCAAGCCAAAGGGACTAGTGTAGATGGGGCATACTGGTCGCTGTGGGCTGAAGGGCCTGCTTCCATGCTGTATGACTACATGGCTCTACGATTCTCTATGATACACTTTTTTTTTAATCTATTAGCTGATCTTGTGTTTTTTGGGGAAATGATAATAGCCGCACGAGTCTTATGAACATGGTTTGCTACAGAGCATAGTGGCGGTTGATAAATCAAAGCAGCCATTCCCAATACTTCTGGTACGGTGGGTGTCTATAATTGATCAGAATGAGAAATTCATAATGTTACCAATCAATCGCCATAAAACCTGTTGCTGACCCGGTTCGGTTTCAGTGGTCGAAACCTACTTTCACAAAAATAGTAATCTCTCAATCCTAGAGTTTTCTCAACTGTCGTAGCTTTAAGGGGCTGTCCCACTTGGGCGAGTTTAGAAGAGTTTAGGAGAGTTTAAAACAATGACATGTTGAAGACCTCCTTCAACCTCCTTCGACTATGTTGAAGACCAGCTACAACTAGCTACCACTAACTTCGGGAAAATTGGACACCGAATAGTGGAGAGTGAAGATGACCTTCTTCGATCTCCTTCGACCTCCCTTCAACTATGATGAAGACTATCTACGACTACCCTCGATTACCTACGACTAACATGCCGACCTACTACAACTAAACCTACGAGTAAACAAAGTGTTGATCTTTTCCACGGCGACCTTTTTTTACTCACGGGCAATTTTCAACGTTGAAAAATACGCCGCGAACTAGCTGAGGCCTCGAGTACGCGGAGACCACTCTCGAGCATGAAGGAGAGTTACAAAGACCTCCTAGGATCTCGTGTCGACCATGCTGCGAGTATGAGTCGAGGGCAAACTCGCCAGAACCCGCGGATTAGGCCGCCCAAGTGGGACAGGCCCTTTAGTTTACACTCACAAATGAAAGCAGCAGCCATCCTTGTCATGAGAAACCCATCGACACGGCAGAGAAACACTTCAGGATAAAACACATCAGGGATTTGACCTCGAACTGAAACCTTTCGGGAGTATTGGTGCCCCTGTGATGCTCCACTTATGAAAGTTAGATCATGAGAGGTCGTGAAGCTTGAGCTTCAGAAATGGAATGCATCGCGAGCACCAACATTGAGTTCAGTGTTGTAGAGTCACAGAGTGGTACAGCGTGGAAACGGGCCCTTCGGCCCAACTTGCCCACACCGGCCAACATGTCCCAGCTACACTAGTCCCACCTGCCTGCACTTGGTCCACAACCCTCCAAACTTGTCTACCAAATACAAACAGATCTACCAATCTGCAAACGGTGCTACCAATAATGTCCACTGCACCTGGGTACAGGTGAGAAGAGGCGATCGTTGAATCCTCCTTGCACCACCTTTACTACTAACAGTCTGAAGAAGGGTCCCAACATGAAGCGTCCCCAATCCATGATCTCCAGAGATGTTGCTTGTCCTGTTGAGTTACTCCAGCACATTGGATCTTTTTTCTGTAAACCAACATCAGCCATTCTTTGTGTCTAATGAATGCCAGGTTCAGGTGGGGGTGAGGTGGGTGTTGATGCCACTGGGTCCAACACTTGTGGTCAGGTTACCATCGACGATGGCTCCATCCCCAGGCCGTGCGTAAGCTCAGGGCAGGAGCGCGTTGGACGGTTTGGGTCCGCTACCGTCCAGCTCACCTCCGCCCTCCCCCCCCCGAGGCTCACGGATGAAGCACCAGAGAGTGTCTGCAACATGCAGGGACATGTGTCGGAAAGAGGTGCAGGTGCTGGTTTAAACCGAAGACAGACACAAAAAGCTGGAGTAATGCCCCTGTCCCACTTAGGAAACCTGAACGGAAACCTCTGGAGGCTTTGTGCCCCACCCAAGGTTTCCGCGCGGTTCCCGGAGGTTCCCGGAGGTTTTTGTCAGTCTCCCTAATGGTCGAAACTGACAAAAACCTCCGAGAACCGCACAGAAACCTTGGGTGGGGCACAAAGTCTCCCGAGGTTTCCGTTCAGGTTTCCTAAGTGGGACATGGGGCATTACTCATCGGGACAGGCAGCATCTCTGGAGAGAAGGAATGGGTGACGGTTCGGGTCGAGGCCCCTCTTCAGACCCGACCCGAAACGTAGCCCATTCCTTCTCTCCAGAGATGCTGCCCGTCCCACCGTGTTACTCCAGATTTTTGCGTTTATCTACCTGCAGTGAGTGAGTCACAAGCTGCAGCGGCCGGCGACGAAAACTTCAGGCAAGGAAATGAGGTCAATGGTGGAATGTGGCCATCGCAACCCGCGTGCTGAGTTACGGATTGCTATTTCCTCACTGAATTCAGTTCAAGGGTATATACAGTGCTGTCAGTCTTGAGGGAATCCAGCAGCTCCCGGCTCCCTTTGATGTGTGGATTTGCTCTGAATTAACTTTGCATGGCCTCTTGCACTTGATTCCCCCCCCAATTCCAATCAGGTAATGTGAAATGGTGATTAGGTGCTTTGTGATTAGGGCTTGTGATTGGTAGCAGGTGAGTGGGAACCAAGGGAGGGCTGCTTTGATTTGGTGCGCAGCCCTGTTTTCTTCGTGGTTTGGGAATGAGCAACGGTTGCCTGCGATTTGTGTGTAAACCGTGATGAGTCAACACCCTGGCCACTCTGCCGTGCAGACAGCTGTGTTTGCCTCCTCCACAAACCACAGCCATCTTCTCTACCGGTGACGTCAGCTGCAACGAGGCATTCCGACCACATTCCTCGTGTTTACCTTTTGACAAAATGCTGGCGGGCCGAGAGTGCTTTTTCCGCCGTCGTTTTAGCTCCTCCACCGCAGTGCGCACATCTTCCGCCCGCCCGTGCGCAGGAAGGAACTGCAGGTGCTGCCTCACACCAAAGATGGACACAAAACGCTGGGGCAACTCAGCGGCTGCATCACCGGGAAGAAAGAACGGGTGACGTTCCGGGTCGGGGCGCTTCTGGGAGTCAGGGGAGAGGACAGCCAGAGTTATGAGACGGTACCCGAACAAATCAGAGCCGTCACTGAAGAGCCCCAGGAAAGATGGAGCCCACAATGGTCCATTGTTGGCAGTGGAAGAGGTGACAATGAAAGGGTACGAACAGTGAAACTAGCAGGACGTCTAGGGTGGGGGAGCAACGGGGAGACGGGAAATGCAAAGGGTTACTTGAATTTGGAGAAATCAATGTTCATACCGCTGGGTTGTAAGCTGCCCCAGCAAATTATGAAGTGCTGTTGGGTCTACACCCTTCAGATACGTTGTCTGACCCGCTGAGTTACGCCAGCACCTTGTTGGTTTTTTATTTACAGCCCAATTAATATCAGGACAAATACCAAAATGGTGATGTTTCTAACCCTCAAGATCCAAAGACGCAAGTTCAAATCTCACCAATGTGGAGGTGAACTTGCATTAAACTGAGGAAATAATCTGGAAATGTGAGGAAAAACGAGTTAATCGCTCCAATATTGAAGGCTTTGCTCCATCTGGCAGCTCCCAGTGTAAATGGATTGAAGGCACAAAGAGGATAAGTGGATATGGTGGCATGGTAGATATGTTAATGGCTTTGTAAAGCAGAGGTAGGGAACTAATAAACCAGACATACAGCTGTCACGGAATTCAAATTCAATTCATTAAGCAAATTAAAAAGCTGATATTGTGGGACATATGTTCTCTGCGAATTCCAAACATCCGATGTAGTCCCTGTGCAACTGATAACGCAAGAGTCACAGAGAAACATAGACAGGGCAAGTGCTCTTTATTTAAGACTGCTTTGCTACGACCCTTTCTGCAGTCCAGGGAGTAGTGAATCACTTGATACAATCCTTAAAAAAAAGTCTTCAAGCAACAATTAATTAACACAACTAATATTGCATATACTAAAGTAGCAAATCGCCAGTCTGAAGAAGGGTCTCGACCCAAAATGTCATGCATTCCTTTTCTCCAGAGAGACTGCCTGACCCACTGATTTACTCCAGCATTTTGTGTCTATCTCCGGTGTAAACCAGCACCTGCAGTTCCTTCTTACACATCATGAAACCTGGCTTGAATCTGCTTTTAGCTAAGAAAAGCTGCATCTTTAAGGAACCTTTGAGCCTAGTTTTAGTTTTTGAGACACGGCATGGAAACAGGCCCTTCAGCCCATCTAGTCTATGCTAACCATCAATCGCCCGTCCACATTAGTTCTATGTCAGTCCTCGTCCGCTCCCTACACACTAGGTGCGATTGACAGAGGGCCAATCAACCCACAAACCCGAACGTCTTTTTTTGGGACGGCAAAGTAAACTGGAGCACTCGGGGGAAATTCACGCAGTCGCAGGGAGAACGTGCGAACTTCACACAGACAGCACACGAGGTCAGGATCGAACCCTGGACTCTGGCGCTGTGAGGCAGCAACTCATCCAGCTGCACCACAGTGCCACACTCGCCCACCAATTACTTACATCATTGGCTGATCAGCCTTCAGGCTCAATTCAACTTTCCTACCTATTTCCTTGACTCACCAGGTGACCAAAAATCAGCCTGCCACAGCCAAGAGTATATAGGTAAAAATCAAAGCGCTGGAGGAACTCAGCGGGTCAGGCAGCATGAATGGACAGAATGGACAGAGAGCATTTCTGGTTGGGATTCATCTTCAAACCAATCTGAGGGTCCCAACCCACAACATCATCTGTCAGGGGTTCCTACTTCTTGCCAGTCAGGATGGAGTCAATGACTCTCGTCAAGATAGACACAAAGCGCTGGAGTAACTCAGCGGGTCAGGCAGCATCTCTGAAGAAAAGGAATAGGTGACGTTTCGGGTTGAGACCGTTCTTCAGACTGAAGAAGTATTCTGACCTGAAACACAACATATTCCTTCTCTGCAGAGATGCTGCCTGACCCGCTGAGTTACTCCAGCACTTTGTGTCTATCTTCGGCATAAACCAGCATCTGCAGTTCCTTCTTACCATCGACGGAGATGTGACTTTTCCGTATCGTATCTCCGTTCACACTGCGGCCTAACATAGTGGAGATGGCGGTCCCTTTACTGGGGATCGACTTCGGGAGCTCCACCGCCGGAGCCTGTGGACTTAACATCGTGGAGCTTGCGATCCCTTGGTTAGGGACCGACTTCGGGAGCTGCAAGCTGCAGGAGCTTCGATCGCCAGCTGCGGGAGCTTTGACCTGCGGATGGTTCGACTGCCCCGACCGCAGGAGGAAAGGAGAGAAGAAGATAATACGTTACTGCCTTCCATCACAGTGCGCTGTGGTGGATGTTTATGTAAATTGTTGTGTAGTTGTGTGTCGTGTTGTTTTATTGGTATGACTGTGGTCAAGGAAGGAGCGTTCACGTCGCGGCCCTGTTTCCACCACCACGCGCAAGAAGCACGAGAGGCGCAAGACCGGCACCGTTGTGTGCAGATGCCGAGAAATGTGTTCAGCTCTGGCTGAACAACTTCTAATCTTGTGTGTGGACTTAATAAGAAGAAGATTGGTATGACTAAAATTAGAGCACATGGTATTGGGGGTAGGGTGTTGACGTGGCTAGAAGGTTGGTTGGCAGACCAGAAGCAAAGAGTAGGAGTGAACGGGTCCTTTTCAGAATGGCAGGCAGTGGCGAGTGGAGTGCCGCAAGGCTCGGTGTTGGGGCCGCAACTATTTACCATATATATTAATGATTTGGAAGAGGGAAATAGGAGCAACACTAGCAAGTTTGCGGATGACACAAAGCTGGGTGGCAGTGTGAACTGTGAAGAGGATGTTAGGAGGTTGCAGGGTGACCTGGACAGGTTGAGTGAGTGGGCAGATGCGTGGCAGATGCAGTATAATATAGATAAATGTGAGGTTATCCACTTTGGCGGCAAAGGGGGCAGATTATTATCTCAATAGGGTTAGGTTAGGTAAGGGGAAGGTACAGCGAGACCTGGGTGTCCTTGTACACCAGTCACTTGAAAGTTGGCGTGCAGGTACAGCAGGCAGTGAAGAAAGCTAATGGAATGTTGACCTTCATAACAAGAGGATTTCAGTATAGGACAAGCTAGATGCAGGAAAATTGTTCCCAATGTTGGGCGAGTCCAGAACCAGGGGCCACAATCTTAGAATAAAGGGTAGGCCATTTAAGACTGAGGTGAGAAAAAACTTTTTCACCCGGAGAGTTGTGAATTTGTGGAATTCCCTGCCACAGAGGGCATGGGGCCAAATCATTGGATGGATTTAAGAGAGAGTTAGATAGAGCTCTAGGGGCTAGTGGAATCAAGGGATATGGGGAGAAGGCAGACACGGGTTATTGATAGGGGACGATCAGCCATGATCACAATGAATAGCGGTGCTGGCTCGAAGGGCCGAATGGCCTCCTCCTGCATCTATTTTCTATGTCTATGACTGTATGGCAAATCAAATCCCTTGTATGTTTTTACATACTTGGCTAATAAATTAATTACAATTACAATTACAATATTGTGGTTGAGTAGTCCCTCATAATTGCTCCTTCCATTGATTGCCACTCTATCCTGGATCAGTTCACTGCTCTTGTTGACTATCAGTGAGATGGGCCTCGTATATGTAGGCCTTGAGCACATTGACAGCGAGTTGCAGAGCCTCCTGTACTCACTCCAACCATTAGGTAGGCTCGCGTGACCGGGTTTCTGCAGATCCTCCGCCTTCAGATGCCGATAAAGCTGCTTACTGTCCCCGGGGAGATGACGGAGCTTCCAGTCCATGAATAACTTCAATCGGTGGGTAATCAGCCCTTGAATTTCTTGGTTTTTCTCATCAAATCAGTTTTGGCTCTTCGAAGGGGTGGGAGATTGCAACCTTCACGTGGTCCGCCTTGTTTCGGACGAATGCAATCAACCGGGCGTGCTCAATCAAATAACATAAATAGGACAAGTTGTCCCACAACTTTAGGCTGTGCACGCCACACGCAACAAGAAGAAGGCTCTTCAAAGATAAGACGGCAAAATTCTCTTCGCATTGGCAATTGCAATAGATTCATAAGGTGTAGGCTCCCTAGGTTTAGTTTAGTTTAGAGACAAAACTCTGAACTATGAACTGCCTGGGTGGTACTGGGGCTCTGTTCTGTTCGCGCACTATATATTTTTTTTCGTTTCTAATTTTTTTTTGATTGTTCACTAGTTTACCTGTTGAGTTTGGTGTTTACAAACCTGTTGCGTTGCTGCTTAACTGTTCCGTCCTGGGACGCACAACACAGTAAAACAGTCTAGACTCTTGGTCCGACTTGTAGAAGATGACTGGGCGATCGCTTCGCTGAACACTGGCGCTCAGTCAACCTTGGACCACGTGAGCTCCCGGTTGCCAAACACTTTAACTCCCCCTCCCATTCCCACGCTGACCTTTCTGTCCTGGGCCACCTCCACTGTCAGAGTGAGGCCACACTCAAATTGGAGGAACAGCACCCCATATTTCTCATGGGCAGCTTTCCATGTAATCCCTGCATCCCCTCTCTCCCTCCCTTCCCCACCCCAGATGTCCTACCAGTTCCACTGTTCACATCGCTGTTTCCCTTCTGTTACCACCTCTTCCCCTGCCAACAATGGGCCATTGTGGGCTCCACCCTTCCTTGATCAGCTGTTGCCGGCCCTAATTTGTTCTGGCCTTTTCCTACCTCTAGATCCCCCACCACCCCCCTGCTTTCAGTCTGAAGAAGAATCCCAACCCGAAACGTCACCCATCCTTTTTCTCCAGAGATGCTGCCTGACCCACTAAGTTACTCCAGCACTTTGTGAATACCAGCATCTGCAGTTCCTTCCAACACGAAGATGAGTTGCGTTTAACTCCCTAACATTGAGGCTAGAGCCATGGAAATGCTACAGCAACATTACACGAAGAACTGCATGGGTGGGAAAGAACTGATGGAGTAAATTGCACATGGAAGCAATGGGTTCTGATATTAATTACCGTCCTCTCATTCCTTGCATTCTGAGGTTCTTAAAAGTCTTGTGACATTGCGTAGGAAGACGATTGCGATGTTTCCAGTCCAGGATTTCTCCACAGCTTGTTATCTTTGGTTCTCCGTGTCTCAGGAAGCCAGCTGTGTTTATTTTGACATCCCACTGTTCTGTCCCCAGCTCCAACTTTAGATGTTCCAGTTCACCCCTACCACAAGCCCCGGGTTTCAAATCCCACCTGACCTTTGAAACTGTGGCGGACTCCACTGAGAGTTAGGTGCTTTGCTGTCTGAGATTCAAAGCTCACTGTGCCTTCCATTAGACCGTGGGTTAGTGCGAAAAAAGGAACTGCAGATGCTAGTTTACACCGAACATGGACACAAAGTGCTGGAGTAACTCAGTGGATCAGGCAGCTTCTCTACAGAAAAGGGACGGGTGACATTTTGGGTCGGGACCGATAAGGACGCATTTAGAATATTGTGAGCAATTTTGGGCACCATATCTGAGGAAGGATGTGCTGGCTCTGGAGAGGGTCCAGAGGAGGTTTACAAGAACGATCCCAGGAATGAGGAGCAGGCACGGAAATCGCTATCAAAACGTGTGGGGGACACAATTTCCTGGCGGCCACGCGCACATACGCACGCACACACACTCACGCGAGGCCTTGGCCATGTGCCCTGTGGACGGGAGCTGACCTGGTTGGGGATCGACTCCGAACTTCAGCGACAGCAGCTTCGCCCGCCCCGAATCCTGGGGCTTGAATCGGCCTGTTTGCGGAGCCTTTCATCGCCCGCCGGGGGCTTCAACATCGGGAGCTTCGATCACCTCGATCAACCTCGATGCAGGGGCGGAAAGCCGCGCCGGGAACTGAAAGGCCCCACAGGATTTCCGCCCCTTACGAGGAGGTTAACCTATGATGAGCGTTTGACGGCTGAGCCTGTGCTCGCTAGAGTTTAGAAGAATGAGGGGGGACCTCATTGAAACAGAAAAGGCTTCGATAGAGTGGATGTGGAGCGAATGTTTCCACTAGTGGGAGAGTCTAGGACTAGAGGTCACAGCCTTAGAATTAAAGGACGTTCTTTTTGGAAGGAGATGTGGAGAAATTCCTTTAGTCAGAGGGTGGTGAATCTGTGGAATTCTTTGCCACAGACGGCTGTGGAGGGCAAGTCAGTGGATATTTTTAAGGCAGAGATAGATAGAATGTTGATTAGGGGTTTAAGAGGGAGAGAGAGATCAGCCATGATTGAATGGTGGAGTAGACTTAATGGGCCGAATGGCCCAATTCTACTCCTGTCCCTCTTCTCCAGTCTGAAGAAGGGACCCTTCCCAAAACGTCGCCCATTCTTTTTCTCCAGAGGAGCTGCCTGACCCGCCGTGTTGCTCCCTCCAGCACTTTGTGTCCGTCTTCAGACATAAAGTTTGAAGGTCGACCCACAGCAAAGTTCGAGTGGGACTGGAACGTATGGACATGGCAGTGGGACTAAGTTGGTGAGAATCATGACTGATATGGCCTAAGTCCATCGGACCTCCTCCAACACTGATTCATGACGCCTTTAGTCACCAAAAATGTATCAATGACGGGTCTCATTAGGTCAGCTGCATTTGCTATTATTGAAAGTTAATTTCAAATATGCACAGTCTCAGCTTACACGTGCATTTATTATTTTGGGCAAGACACAAAGTACTGGAGGAACTCACTGAGTCAACGGTGGTTTTATTGTCACATGTGTGAAGAGCAAATGAGCAGTGAAATTTTTTTCTCACAAACAGCCCAGTCGAGCATTGCCGTGCCCAAGCACATCTCCGCCGAGCAAATTGTGCAGAAAGAGTCTACCGACCCCGCGTGCAAGAGCCGCCATGTTTTGGCTCAATTTTCAGAGTCCAGTCCACGCTCTGGGTATTGTGAGCGGCGGCCATTCCAGGCGAGCCCCAGGCTGCTGCGGGGCCTCCAGCCGTCGCCTTCCTTGGACGTGCAGGTGGTCCTGGGGAACCGATATCTCTCTCCTCTCCCGTCCACCTTTCCTCCCTGGGGCGTGCTCCGCGGAGTTCCCTCTCTTCTCACGCCGGCCTCGCTCCTCGCCCATCACGTCCGTCGACCTCATTGACTCAATCCACCCGGTGGCGAGCATGGGTCAGCTTGGCGGGAAACTGATTCCGGGCTGCGGTCCACTAGGTACGCCAAGCAACGGCCGGCTCCAGGGACCCGTGGTGGAGGGTATTGCACCGAGGCGTACCGCGGCTGCGCCTGCCACTTTTGTGTACCACGTGTATATGGAGTGTGTGAGGCTGCAGCCCCTGTTTGAATACCTGAAGGGGCTGCTCCTCGCCTTCTGGCTGCACTTCACACCCACCATCCTCATCTTCGGACACCCTGTGCGTAGGGGAGAGGGCAGGGCCGAGGATGTCCTGGCTGGGTTGCTCCTGGGCCTGGCCAAGATGGCCATCCGCGAGCCGGCTGCCTGCCCCTTTTCCGGGGTTACGTCCGTGCCCGGGTGGGGTTAGAGAGGGACCACGCCCTGTCCACGGGCACCCTGGGGGATTTGCGGGACCACTGGGCACTGCGGGGGCTGGAATGCATCCTTGACAAGGATTGTGATATCGTTGTTTCCGACTGTATTGGACATTTAAGAACAGTTGTCCAGATAGTTGGGTGATTTTGTATTATGGTGGTGGGTTTGTTTGGTGTTTTGTATTGGAGATATTATTACAATAATTGATTACATTAATTTTTGCAGGGGCTGGCTCAGCAGCCTCTCTCTGTAGGCCGCAGTCCGCTGGGCCTTGCGACTGCCGCGAGGTGCACTGACTTTGTATCTTCCCCCTGCAGGCCCCCGAGCTCTGGGTGCTTCTGCTACCACTGTGGCTCTCTGCAAACTCGGTGGGACAAGTAACATCTGTGGAGGGAATGGGCAGACAGCGTTTCTACCTAGGACCCCTCTTCAGACTGATTTAAAAGATGGAAAATAGAGGGAGGGAGCACAACGTCGGCAGCACCGGTGGCGCAGCGGGGGAGTTGCTGCCTTGCAGCGCTTGCATCGCCAGAGACCCGGGTTCGATCCCGACTACGGGCGCTGTCTGTAAGGAGCATGTACGTTCTCCCCGTGACCGCGTGGGTTTTCTCCGAGATCTTCGGTCTCCTCCCGCACACTCCAAAGACGTACAGGTTCGTAGGTTGTTGCTGAAGAAGCAAAACGTCGACCCGAAACATCAACCGCTCCTTCACCCGTGGTCAGGATCGAACCCGGGACCCTGGGGCTGTAAGGCAGCAACTCTACCGCTGCGCCACCGTGCCGCCCATCACCAGGAGATGTGACAGATGGATGGTTAGAAGGGGAGCACGGTGATGTCAGCCACTGCCCCACGAAACCAGGGAGGGGAACATTGGCCCAGTGACTCCCGCAAGAAGATATGTGTGTGTATACATTCAGCCAGGCTCGCACTGTGCAGTCCTTCCTCAGCCAAATAGCTGGCCCATACGCACACCCAAGTTTACATGAGTCACTGGAAGGATAACAAACATTGGAACCATCGGAAGTCAACCTTTAGGGAAAAGGAATTTGGAGGAGGTAGCACATTTGTGTACAGAAGATGGACACAAAATGCTGGAGTAACTAAACGAGACAGGCAGCATCTCTGGAGAGAAGGAATGGGTGACGTTTCAGATCGAGTCCTTCTCCAGACTGAAGCAGTCTTCAGACTGAAAAACGTTCTCGACCCATTTCCTTCTCTCCACAGATGCTGCCTGTCCCGCTGAATTACTCCAGCATTTTGTGTCCATCTTCGGTTTAAACCTGCATCTGCAGTTCCTTCCTACACATTTCGTTCTGCACAGAGATGGGAAGAGAAAGATGTCGGCTAGTCTCAGGAATGACTGACTCCCAAACGCACGGCAGCAGAAATCTGTGGAATGTGAGATTTCTCACTGTTGTTACTTTTTGGCGAAGAGATTTTTTTTTCTCCAGTTTTATTTCGAGGGTGAATTTCACTCAGAATCGTCACAAAGATGCCAATGCTTTTCAATGTGTTGTCTGACTGTCCGTCCGTCCTGACGAAGAATCTTTGATCTGGAATGCTGCCGTTACGTGGGGCGACACGGTGGCACAGCGGGAGAGCTGCTGCCTTGCAGTGCCAGAGACCCGGGCTTGAACCTGACCACCGGTGCCTGTCTGTACGGAGTTTGCACGTTCTCCCTGTGACCTGTGTGGGTTTTCTCCGGGTCCTCGGGTTCCCTCCCACACTTCAAAGACGTCGAGGTTTGCAGGTAAAATTATAAATGGCTTGGGTAAAATTGTAAATTGTCCCTAGTAGTGTTATAGGGTTAAGGGCCTGTCCCACCTGGGCGACCTAATCCGTGAGTTCTGGCGACTCATACTCGCAGCGTGGTCGACACAAGGTCGTAGGAGGTCTTTGTAACTCTCCTTCATGCTCGAGAGTGGTCCCCTGCGTGCTCGAGGCCTCAGCTAGGTCGCGGCGTATTTTTCAACATTTTGAAAAATGCCCGCAAATAAAAAAGGTCGCCATGGAAAAAAAAAACGATACTTATTTTACTCGTAGGTTTAGTCGAGGTAGGCCGTTGTAGGTCGGCACGTTAGTCGTAGGTAGTCAAAGGTAGTGGTAGTCTTCAACGAGGTCGAAGGAGGTCTTCAACATGACATTTTTTCAAACTCTTCTAAACTCGCAAGTGGGACAGCCCCTTTAGTGCGTGGAGTGATGGCTGGTCGGCGCGGACTCGGTGGGCCGTGGGGCCTGTTTCCACGCTGTATCTATGAACTAATCTAGAGAAGGTTGATGGGAATCGAGAAGTTGATGGAGAAGGAAATATGATCATATTCAATAAATACCTGGATGAAGAACTCCTAAAAGACCATGGCCCACAAAAATAGGAAGTAAGATATGAACAGGTAGTTCTTTTTTCAATTGGAATGAACAATGAAGGATTGTACAGCCTCCTTTAATGCCATAAATTATCCTATTTAAATCATTTTACGCAGGTGGTGAATTTCAAACTCTTGTATTGCAGGGAAAACATCCAAAAACCTTAGCTCAGTCTTTGGAACTACCTCCAAACATTAAAGGGCCTGTCCCACTTTCACGACCTAATTCACAACCTTTTTTACATGTGGACATTTTACATCAGGCTAGATAATCGCCCTGACCTACTTGATGCCACGAGTACCTACGATTAGCATCACGACTTCCTACGACCTACCTACGACCTCCTACGACCTCGTGACGACCATGCTGCGAGTATAAGTCAAGGGCAAGCTCGGCAGAGGGACAGGCCCGTAACTCCTCTAGGTACACTCCAGAATATCGGCACTAGAATTCATTTTCCGAACCATAACAAGGTCTCAGAAGTTTTCTCTGAGGTTCTGCTGCTTTAAAAATAACTCAAGCTTTTATTTGGAGATATTTTCCTTTATTGTATTGCAACAGGAAGTATAACCTGTCAGACAGTGAAGACACATAAAATTCAGAAGCTTCTGATTTAAAATGATTCCTCTCTGAGGGATAATGTAGTACAGTGGTTAAGGTATGATAATATAATGACCAAGTAACATAGAAACATAGAGAAGAGGTGCAGGAGGAGGCCATTCGGCCCTTTGAGCCATTCAATGTGATCATGGCTGATCATCCTAAATCAGTACCCTGTTCTTGCTTTCTCCCCATATCCCTTGATTCCGTTAGCCCTAAGAGTTATATCTAACTCTCCCTCAAATATATCCATTGAATTGGCCTCCACTGCCTTCTGCGGCAAAGAATTCCGCAGATTCACAACTGAAAAAGTATTTCCTCATCTAAGTCCTAAATGGCCTACCCCTTATTCTGAAACTGTGGCCCCAGGTTCTGGACTCCCCCAACATCGGGAACATTTTTCCTGCATCTAGCCTGTCCAATCCCTTAAGAATTTTACATGTTTCTATAATATCCCCTCTCACTCTTGTAAATTCCAGTGAATACAAGCCCAGTCGACCCATTCCAGTAATAATAGTATAACAGTGGAGGACATGGACAGCACCATCTGGCCAGGTCCACCCCTGCAACACCGACCCCCAGTGCCGCAGTCTTTAAGGCCAGGATAAAACTCTGTACTATTGAGAACTTTGAAACTTGAAGGGCACAAGTTGAAGCCAGAAATGTGGCGACTCTTTGAGTACTGCCTTGGAGATGTCTACTCATACACTACAATCAACGAGTTATAGAATGATACAGTGTGGAAACAAGCCCATCAGCCTGACTTGCCCGTACCCGTCAACATGACCCATCTACACTAGACCCTCCTGCCTGTGGTTGGCCCATATCCCTCTAAACCTGTCCTATCCATGTACCTGTCCAAATGTTTCCTAAACGTTGCGATCCTCCCTGCCTCAATTTCCTCCTCCAGCAGCTCGTTCCACACAACCACCACTCTTTGTGTGAAAATTATTGCACTTTTGTTCTTATCTATGATCGTGCTCACCTGTAGTATGATTTTACCGGTTTGTATGCAAAACAAAGAATGTCTCTGAACCTACGTACATGTGACAATAAAGTAAAATGTCATTGAACGGCAAATTGAATCCTAGTATAAGAAATCAGGATTTTTTAATTCAAATGTATAGGACAAACAAACAAACAAACATATAGGATTGTTAAGGGCCTGGACACGCTAGAGGCAGGAAACATGTTCCCGATGTCGGGGGAGTCCAGAACCAGGGGCCACAGTTTAAGAATAAGGGGTAAGCCATTTAGAACGGAGACGAGGAAACACTTTTTCTCACAGAGAGTGGTGAGTCTGTGGAATTATCTGCCTCAGAGGGCGGTGGAGGCAGGTTCTCTGGATGCTTTCAAGAGAGAGCTAGATAGGGCTCTTAAAAATAGCAGAGTCAGGGGATATGGGGAGAAGGCAGGAACGGGGTACTGATTGGGGATGATCAGCCATGTCTCGTGTCTATTGTCAAATCATTAAATCATCCAAATCAATGGGGCAGCACGGTGGTTCAGAGGTAAAGCTGCTGCCTTATGCCCCTGTCCCTCTTAGGAAACCCGAACGGAAACCTCTAGAGACTTTGCGCCCCGCCCAAGGTTTCCGTGCGGTTCCCGGAGGTTTTTGTCAGTCTCCCTAATGGTCGAAAGTGGTTTCCGCTTCTTCTATGTTCCGGCGACTATTTCAAAAGATTGAAAAAACCTCCGGGAACCTGACAAAAACCTCCGGGAACCTCCGGGAACCGCACGGAAACCTTGGGTGGGGCGCAAAGTCTCCAGAGGTTTCTGTTCAGGTTCCCTAAGTAAGACTGGGGCATTACAGCGCATACAGCGCCAGAGACCCGGGTTCGATCCTGGCTACAGATGCTGTCTGTACGGAGTTTATACGTTCTCACCGTGACCGCGTGGGTTTTCGCCAAGACCTTTGGTTTCCTCTACACTCCAACGACGTACTCATTTGTAAGTTAACTGGCTTGGTGCAAATGTGAAACTGGCCCTAGTGTGGGACAGTGTAAGTGTGCGGAGATCGCTGGTCGGCGCGGACTCGATGGGCCGAAGGGCCTGTTTCTGCACTGTATCTCTAAACTAAACTAAACTAAACTAAATCCAAAGTAAAATGCTGTATTCAGTAATAGTGATAATGAAATTACTATTGGGTTGTCAAGAGAGTCTAGAGTGAAGAGTGTTGTGATATGCACCAAAATGGAACAATGAAATTCTTACTTGTGGTAGCAGCGCGACAGATTCATAAATAATGGATAAAATAATAAACAAACATGAAGAAAGAAGTTTGATAAATAAAAACCCCAATAGTAAAATAAAGTAAAGTATCCTTTATTGACATTTAGACCTTTCGGTCTGAACGAAATTTCGTTCCTGGCAGTCATACATTTAAAAAAAAATGTAATGCAAAAGTAAAATAAAGCCCAAACTCCTAATTGCAACCAAAACAGTCTGTAGTTCAGAGATGTTTAAGAAGGAACTGCAGATGCTGGAAAGTCTGAAGAAGGGTTTCGGCCCGAAACGTCGCCTATTTCCGTCGCTCCATAGATGCTGCCTCGCCCGCTGAGTTTCTCCAGCATTTTTGTCTACCTTGTAGTTCAGAGATGTTGCAATAGTCTGATGGTTGTTGGGAAGAAGCAGCTCCTGAACCTGGACGTTACAGTTTTCAGGCTCCTGAACCTTCTTCCCGATGGCAGGAGTGAAATGAGAGCATGGCCAGGGTGGAGTGGGCCCCTGGTGATGCTGGCTGGCTCATGGAGAGACTGTGCCTTCAATGGATCCCTTCTACGATGGTGGGGGGGAGTCAGTGCCCATGATGGACCAGGCAGTCTTCAACACTTTTTGTAATCTTCTTTCTTCCTGGGCATCCGAGTTGCCACACCAGGCTGCGATGGAACCGGTCAATATGCTCTCTGACGAATACCTAGAGAGGTTCATGCAAGTATTCCTCCACATGCCCAATCTCCTCAATCTTCTATGGAGGTAGATTCTTTATGCTTGCATCAATGTGCTGGGTCCAGGACAGATCTTCAGAGATTTGCACGCCCAGGAACTTGAAGTTGCTGATTTTCTCCATCACTGACGCATTGTGGATCCTGGCCCCTTCGCTTCCAAAGTCAACGATCAGCTGAATGGTTTTACTGACGTTGAGGGCAAGGCTGTTGTTCTGGCAACTCGCAGTCAGACGGTCGATCTCCCTCCTCTCTCTGGTTCATCATTATCCTTTATTCATCCGACAAAACTCTCATCAGTCTCGCTAGAATCCCAGGTAAGGAAATGGAGGATGGCCAGTACAGAGTGGCACAGTAGTGAGAGCTGCCGGCTCACAGTGCCAGGGACTCAGGTTCGAGCCTGACCTCGATGCTGTCCACATGGAATTTGCACGTTCTATCTTCTGTGCGGAACTTGCTACTTCCTCTAAATTCCTTTACCGCTAAATGTTGACCTCCGATGGTCCCAGTGTTTGTTATCCTTCCAATGACTCACGTAAACTTGGGTGTGAGTATGGGCAAGCTATTTGGCCAAGGAAGGACTGCACAGTGCGAGCCTGGCTGAATATATACACACATATTTTCTTGCGGGAGTCACTGGGATAATTTCCCCCTCCCTGGTTTCGTGGGGCAGTGACTGACATCACCGTGCTCCGCCTCTAACCATTCATCTGTCACATCCCCTGGCCGTGATGGGCGGCACGGTGGCGCAGCGGTAGAGTTGCTGCCCTACAGCCCCAGGGTGCTGGGTTCGATCCTGACCACGGGTGCTGGGAGTGGGAACAAAAGTGGTCTAACATAGAATTACCGTGTTGTCAGCACGGACACGATGGGCCAAAGGGCCTGTTTCTTTGCTGCATTATTCAAATTCAATCTATACATTACTCCAAACCTACCGATGGAGTTCAATCTCAGTGAAATAGTGAGGGTGACACAGGAAAAGACACAAAGTGCTGGAGTAACTCAGCAGGTCAGGTAACATCTCTTGAAACCATGGATGGGAGCCATTTTGCGTTGGGACCTTTCTTCATGCTTCATGTATTATTAAGAAGGTTCCTGACCAGAAACGTCACCTATCCATGTTCTCCAGAGGTGCTGCCTGAGCCGTTGTGTGTCTTTTTTTTTGCAAACCGGCAGCTGCAGTTCCTTGTTTCTAAGGGTGAAGCAGAAATGGGATGAGAATCAGCGGTCTTGATAGATTTGTCCACTAATGAATAAATATATGAAATGAGGAGCAGGAGGCATGAAATCTCGGAGCCCGCATTTTAACACACGTCCTTAGTGCAAAGGATAATCCTGACAAAATACCCCACTGTTAATACCATTCTGACATTACTGTTATTATGTACCGGTTCTATTCTCTCAACTAGGGGGTGGAAGTGGAATAAGAGAGAAACAAGTCGTCAAAATATGATTCAAACCACTGAGAAATGCAATTTTCTTTTTTTTTTAACACCACACTGAATATTCACTGCAGTTGGACCCAGTTCCCTTTGACACTCGGGAGAGAACTGGGTTGTGCGCAGAGGATGAATTAACACTTCTTTCCTCCTTGCAGTTGAATAGTAGCCTGAAAATGAAAGGCCCTTTCAATTCTGATCCTGGCCTTACAATGTCCCGCACAATGGGAAGGTTAATGATATGGAAATAGCTTTCAACAGAGCTGCCTTTGACTGCTTCACAGCACCTCTGCTGTACTCAGCCACGGATACTAAAACCCAAGTCGCTGAGGAAGTCGAGGATGTGAACTGAAGTGGAATAGACTTGATTAAAACACATGCTTGGTGACACATATTCAAATCAATTTTGGGCAGGCACATATGTCACGTAACATAACCCTCGGCGGGTTTAAAGAGCTGGGGTCCTATAAGTAAAATTCACGTGGGTTCAATTCCTGCTGCAGAGCTTCAGCTGCTGAAATGGACCAGAGCAGAACTGAATGTAGGCACAAGAGCTGGAGACGCTGGAATCTTGAGCAACAGGCAAAGGGCTGGAGTAACTCAGCGGGACAGGCAGCATCTCTGGAGAGAATGAATGGGGTGACGTTCCAGGTCGAGACCCCCCTTCACCCGAAATGTCATCCATTCCTCTCCGGAGATTCTGCCTGTCCCGTTGAGTTGCTCCAGCATTTTGTGTCTATCTTTTTTTGTAAACTAGCATCTGCAGTTCCTTCCTAAGCATCTATGGAGGGAATGGACAGATGACATTTCAGGCCGGAACTCTTTCTTCCAAAAGGAACTCAATTCCTTCATCCAGTTTATTATGCAGAGCCTATCTTAGTTTCCGCACAGCCTTGAATTCTTTCCAAAGCCCTCGGGCGTCTGATCCCATCTTCTGCCCAATACATTTGTCCTGCTCTCAGCCAGCTGGGTTTTAATTCACCAGCGGTCTCGTACAACTGTTGCACCTGTGCTTGCTGCCTCATGCCGCCTATCGCTCTGACAATGAGTCATATTCAAACTCACTGAAGTCACGATCCTTGCTGTCCGCCCACACAGCCAGTCTCCGCAACACCTCTGGATGGAAGGAATGGGCGGCATTGCGGGTCGAGACCCTTCTCAAGGCTCTGAGGAAGGGGCTGGACCCGAAAGGTCGCCCGTTCCTTCCCTCCGGAGATGCTGCCTGGCCCGCTGAGTTACTCCAGCTTCTGCCGCTCCTTCCTGCACCAATGGCTGAAGATGAAGGGAAGCTTGGCGTGGGCATGGCCGCGGTCACGAGCCGCAGCGGGCAGTAGATAGGAATTTTATTTTAGAGATACAGCTCGGAAACAGGCCCTTCGGCCCACCGGCTCCACACTGACCAGCATTCCCCCACACATTAACACTACCCTACACGCACTAGGGACAATTCATACCAAGTCAATTAACCTGCAAACCTGCACATCTTTGGGGTGTGGGAGGAAACCGAAGATCTCGGAGAAAACCCACCAGGTCCCGGGGAGAAGGTACAAACTCCGTACAGACAGTCGGGGGTCGAGCCCGGGTCTCTGGCGCTGTAAGGCAGCAACTCCACCGCTGTTTGTACGGTTGGTGAGCGTTTGTGACTTTGTTGGCGGGCGGCTCTTGTCCGCTGCAAGACTTTACCGGGTTGTACGCAAAACAAAGCCCTTCACCGCACCAACTGCAAAGTATCATTGAGGCATTGAATCGAGTTTGCCACATCCTCACATGCGTTGGCACAGTGAGCTGTTTGGAGTCTAAGTTCGTGCACTCTTCCAAAGTTTGATGCAACATATCCCACATTCCTTTTGTGGCTCATAATCTCTCCACTTTAAACGGGTTACCGGCTAACTAGAATTAGCACAATGGAATGTTGCCGAGCATATTATGGTTATGCATACGAACTATCCTTGATGCAATATGTTGCAAGACCTACATACCTGGCTAATAAAGTAAGTATGGAGATGAGTATTGTAATTGTTATGGGAAAGCATCGAGGAATTTTGCTCAGGTATTAATCAATTCTAATGCCACATGATGGTGCGTAATGAATACGTCAGAGCTTTGATCTTTGAGGTGAGGTGCATGCGGTTAAAATCAGCTTCACCAGGCATTATCAAATAGCCTAGAGAGAGAAAACCAATTAAGGAATGTCAAGAGAGAGCTAGATAGGGCTGTTAAAAATAGCGGAGTCATGGGATATGGGGAGAAGGCAGGAACGGGGTACTGATTGGGGATGATCAGCCATGATCACATTGAATGGCGGTGCTGGCTCGAAGGGCCGAATGGCCTACTCCTGCACCTATTGTCTAGTGTCTGTTGAATGCTGCCTCTCCTGCTGAGCTACTCCAGCATTGGCCCCACAGCAGAAGCGTCCACGTCGCGGGGCTGGAAGCTGGAAGTATCCCGAGCGAATTCTGCCACCACCATCGTCTACTGCGACAAGTGATGGCTCCCACTTGGTTTCTTGGTTCTTGGTTTCTTGGCCCTCCAAAATATTCCAAATGGAATTTAAACTGGAGGTGGATACTGATAGTCGCTGGATGCTTGCATCCTTTTCAGGACGGACGATGGCAGCGAGGCCAACATTTGTAACAAGATGGACAGGAAAAGAAGAAAAAGACTCCAGCACTTTGTGTCTATCTTTGGCATAAACCAGCATCTGCAGTTCCTTCCTACAAACGAAACGCTTTCCATGGTTTGGTGAAGTTCTGTACTGAGAGCGAGGTAGGGTCCCAACCTGAAACATCAGGTGTGCGGTCAGTTCCCTGAGGCAGAAAGCTGAGGGCCTGTATCTTAATATAGTGCACAGACCTCCAGGCTGACGTTCCAACTCAACGCTGAGGGACGTCAGCACTGTCAGTAGTAAGTGGTAAACGTGGCACCACCGGTTTAGAGTTTCGTTTGAGATACAGCGCGGAAACGGGCCCTTTGGCCCACCGAGTCCGCGCCGACCAGCGATCCCCCCGTACACCAGCACTGTGCTACACACCAGGGACAATTCACAATTTTTACCAAAGCCAATTAACCTACAAACCTGGGCGTCTTTGGAGTGTGGGAGGAAACCGGAGCACCCGGAGAAAACCCACGCAGGTCACGGGGAGAACGTGCAGATTCCATACAGAGAGCGCCCGTAGTCAGGATCCAACCGGGGTCTCTGGCGCTGTAAGGCAGCAGCGCAACTGCTAAGCCACCGTGCGTCCCCAGACAGACGCACAGCATCCCACAGCACCATTGAAAATAGGAGCCAGCAAACTATGTGTAGGAAGGAACTGCAGATGCTGGTTTAAACCAAAGATTGACACAAAATGCTGGAGCAACTCAGTGGGACAGGCAGCATCTCTGGAGAGAAGGAATGGGTGACTTAAATCTGAAGAAGGGTCTCATTTCAAAATGTCACCCATTTCTTCTATCCAGAGATTCTGCCTGTCCCACAGTTACTCCAGCATTTTATGTCTATTATTGGTGTCCTGGCCAATCATTTCTTTGTATAACACAAAGTGCTGGAGAAACTCAGTGGGTCAGGTAGCATCTCCGGTGGACAAGGACAGGTGATGTTTCAGGTTGGGAACATACCCCAGACTTGACACAAGGAAATGCAGATGCTGGAATCTTGCATGGAAGTGCTGGAGCGACTCAGCGGATCAGGCAGCATCTTCAACTCGGACAAAGGGTCCAAACTCAAAAATGTTGCCTGTCCATGTCCTCCAGAGATGCCGCCTGACCCACTGAGCTACCCCAGCACTTTGTGTTCTATGCAAGATTCCAGCATCAGCTGTTTAAGTTTAGTTTAGTTTAGAGATACAGCGTGGAAACAGACCTTCAGCCCACCGGGTCCGTGCCTACAAAGATTCCGTGCGCACTAGCACTATTCTACACACACTAGGGACAACTTACAATTTTACCAAAGCCATTTAACCTACAAACCTGTAAAGGGTTCTCCCACTTTCCCGAGGTTATTCACGAATTCTCCCGAGTTTTCCCCTTGATTCAAACTCGCAGAATGTTCGCAACGTGTCCGTAGGAGTCCGTGGATATATCGTAGCGGCTCGTTACGCCGGCCGTAGGTACTCGGAGCTATTTTTTTTACTCGTGGACATTTTTCATCCGGCTGGAAAAAACGTCCCGACTTACCTGATGCCCTGAGTACCTACGGCTGGCATAACGAGCCGCTACGATACGCCCGCGCACTCGTTACGAACATTCTGCGAGTTTGAATCGGGGTGAAAACTCTGAGAGAATTCGTGAATAACTCGGGAGAATTCGTGAATAACTCGGGAAAGTGGGACAGGCCCTTAAGTCTTTGGAGTGTGGGAAGAAACCGGGGCACCCAGAGAAAACCCACGTGGTCACAGGGAGAACGTACCCTCGTTCCTTCAGTATTTTCCCTCAATCAACCACAGAAAGATATTATTTAGTACTGTAATTACTGTATGTGGGAGTCGGTTGTTTATTAGTTACCATGTTTCCTGCGCACATTTATAAAACATTTAGGCAGTGAAGTGTTTTGGATTATCCTGAGGTCCTGTCAAATGCAAATCGTTTCTGTTCTTCAGCACATTCTGTTCACAAGTAAACCTGATCTACAGGCTTCAGCTTTCCTGAATTTAAATTAAGAAACGGCTAGATTGAACAGTAAACAAACCTGTGCCTCAGGGCTCATTGGGTAATATAGATTATTAAAAGTTACTTATTTCTTGCATGGCAGATGCAGTATAATGTGGATAAATGTGAGGTTATCCACTTTGGTGGCAAAAACAGGAGGGTAGACTGTTATCTGAATGGTGGCCGATTAGGAAAAGGGGAGATGCAACGAGACCTGGGTGTCATGGTACACCAGTCATTGAAAGTAGGCATGCAGGTGCAGCAGGCTGTGAAGAAAGCGAATGGTATGTTGGCATTCATAGCAAAAGGATTTGAGTACAAGTGCAGGGAGGTTCTACTGCAGTTGTACAGGGTCTTGGGTGAGGCCACACCTGGAGTATTGCGTACAGTTTTGGTCTCCTAATCTGAGGAAAGACATTTTTGCCATTGAGGGAGTACAGAGAAGGTTTACCAGACTGATTCCTGGGATGGCACGACTTCCATATGAAGAAAGACTGGATAGACTCGGCTTGTACTCGCTGGAATTTAGAAGATTGAGGGGGGATCTCATAGAGACTTACAAAATTCTTAAGGGGTTGGACAGGCCAGAACAAGGGGTCACAGTTTAAGGATAAGGGGGAAGTCTTTTAGGACCGAGATGAGAAGATCATTTTTCACACAGAGAGTGGTGAATCTGTGGAATTCTCTGCCACAGAAGGTAGTTGAGGCCAGTTCATTGGCCATATTTAAGAGGGAGTTAGATGTGGCCCTTGTGGCTAAAGGGATCAGGGGGTATGGAGAGAAGGCAGGTACGGGATACTGAGTTGGATGATCAGCCATGATCACATTGAATGGTGGTGCAGGCTCGAAGGGCCGAATGGCCTACTCCTGCACCTATTTTCTATGTTTCTATGTTTCTTTGGTTTAAAAATGTAAATAATTTTGAACAGAAGCAAGAGGCGACACGAGGAGGCCAGGATGGCACAGTGGCGCAGCGGGTAGAGCTGCTGCCTCACAGCACCACAGACCCGGCTGCTGTCTGTGTGGAGTGTGCACGTTCTCCCTGTTGATCGGACTTTACTACGATACGATACGACAGAATTTTATTTATCCCAGGAGGGAAATTGGTCTGCCAGCAGTGATAAAAAGCAACGTGATACATGAAACATGAAATTAAAGTGAGGAGTGGAAAGTCCAGGATTGTGGATGTGCAAAGATTGGGGCGGGGGGGAGTCAGTCTACCCCATGACAGAAGGGGGAGGAGTTGTACAGTTTGATAGCCACAGGGAAGAAGGATGTCCTGTAGCATTCTGTGCTGCATCTTGGTGGAACCAGTCTGTTGCTGAAGGTGCTCCTCAGGTTGACCAGTGTGTCATGGAGGGGGTGAGCTGTATTGTCCAGGATGCTCCGCAGTTTGAGGAACACCCTCCCCTCCAAGACCACCTCCCATGAATCCAACTCCGCCCCCAGGACGGAGCCAGCCTTCCTGGTGAGCTTGTTGATTCTGTTGGCGTCCGCGGCCTTCCCCTGCTGCCCCGGCTCACGGCAGCGTAGAAGGTGGCACTGGCCACCGCCAATTGGTGGAACATCTGCAGCATCTTACTGCGGGCGTTGAAAGATTGGAGCCTCCTCAGAAACTGCAGACGACTCTGTCCCTTCTTATAGAGAGTTCACTGTCCAGGTAAACTCCAAGGTATTTGTATTCCTCGGTGAACAGCCACACCCGCGATGGAGACGGGACAAGGGGTGTTCCTCTCCTCCTAAAGTCCACCACTTAAGGGCCTGTCCCACTTGGGCATCATTTGCGTGTCACGTAGGTGGCGTGCAAAGATTTTGTGAATCCCAAAGTCCTGGGGCGGCGGACCACTCACAAAGGCGCATCTACAGTAGAGAGCTTGCTGACCGGTTGCATCGTGGCTTGGTTCGGAAACTTGAGCGCCCTGGAGAGGAAAAGACTACAGAAAGTAGTAAGCACTGCCCAGTCCATCATCGGCTCTGACCTCCCTGCCATCGAGGGGATCTATCGCAGTCGCTGCCTCAAAAAAGGCTGGCAGCATCATCAACAACCCACACCATCCTGCCCACTCACTCATCTTCAGGTAGAAGGTACAGGAGCCTGAAGACTGCAACGACCAGGTTCAGGAATAGCTACTTCCCCACAGCCATCAGGCAATTAAACTTGGACCGGACAAAACTTTGAACATTAATAGCCCATTATCTGTTATTTACACTTTATCAGTTTATTTATTCATGTGTGTATATATTAATATAATGGTATATGGACACACTGATCT
>CM069164.1:8953615-8981115 GCA_035221665.1 Okamejei kenojei
ATGTAGGATAATGCTAGTATACGGGGTGATCCCTGTTCGGCAAGGGATCGGTGGGCCGAAGGGCCTATTTCCGTGCTGTATCTCTAAAGTCCATCCATTACTTTACTGTAACATCTGCATGAATCATAGCCATCGTCCTTTCTCAACCAAACGTGAATTGTCTCTTAATGTGTAGGAAGGAACTATTTTAAATTTATAATAATAAATTTATTTCTATAGCACATTTAAAAACAACTCACGTCGACCAAAGTGCTTCACATCAGTGCAGGTACTAATTTGATACATACAACGGTAGACAGACCTAACAATACATACATAAACTGTTTAGACAATAGACAATAGATGCAGGATTAGGCCATTCGGCCCTTTGAGCCAGCACCGCCATTCAATGTGATCATGGCTGATCATCCCCAATCAGTACCCCGTTCCTGCCTTCTCCTGTTTACAGCGCCCCATCAGAGGGACTCAAAAACGCTAGGAATAGAGTAGAAATAGAGTAGAAATAGGTTTTGAGTCGTGACTTAAAGGAGTCGACGGTGGGGGCAGCTCTGATGAGGAGCGGGATGCTGTTCCACAGGCTAGGAGCTGCAACCGCAAAAGCCCCTGAGCTTAAACCGAGACCGCGGGATAGTCAGTAGCCCCAAGTCGGCCGACCTGAGGGACCTGGAGGTAGAATGGCGGGTTAGAAGATTTTTGATATGGGAATAGGTGACGCTTCGGGTCGAGACCGGTCCTCAGACACGGACATGTTTCTCTCTCGCCCCATCCACGTCTGCATTTGCTGACATTCCCCGATACCATCTGGCGAATGCCTGGCGTTTGGTAACTTGCACGCCGTGTTAAATGAACCCAGTTACTGGCAACTTGCCCAAAGCCAGCTCTGCCCTGGTAATGGGAAGGTGACAGCCAGCCCGCGATTCCCCAAGCTGGTTTCTCCACCGCCAGTGTTGAAGCATATGGAAGACAGGAATGAAAATGAAGCTAGTGTGAACCGCCCCTCCACTCCCCCTCCATTCCCCTCCCACTGTCCAGGGGAAAATAACACCACAAAAGGAAAGACAGGTCGGGCAAATCACTAGAGAGGCGGCAGTCATGCTGCTACCTTCTTCACACTGACAGCTGGCAACGATGACTTTGACTTTGTTATCGAGGAACCTTCCCCCTTTCCCCACATTGGACCTTGGGTGTGGGAAACCCACCTGACACAGTCAGTCTTTAATAAGACTGAGCAGCGGTAGAGTTGCTGCTTTACTGCGCCACAAACCCCGGGTTCCATCCCGACTACGGGTCCTGTCTGTACGGAGTTTGTACCTTCTCCCTGTGACCGCGTGAGTTTTCGCCGGGTGCTCCGGTTTCCCCCCTCACACTCCAACAGGTGTAGGTTTGTAGGCTAATTGGCTTTCGTAAATTATAAATTGTCCCTGGTGTGCAGGGTAATGCTGGTATATTGGGATCCCCGCTCGGCGCGGAATGGATGGGCCGAAGGGCCTGTTTGCACGCTGTATCTCTAAAGTCGAAAGACTGTATGGCTGGAAAATATTTTCACGGAGCTACTGGGAACAAGTCAGAAATACTAAATACTGATATGACCTTTAATAGAATGCTGGAGAAACTCAGCGGGTGAGGCAGCATGCATGGAGCGAAGGAATAGGTGACGTTTCGGGTCGAGACCCTTCTTCCAAAACGACCCAAAACGACACCTATTCCTTCGCTCCATAGATGCTGCCTCACCCGCTGAGTTCCTCCAGCATTTTTGTCTGCCTTTGATTTTCCCAGCATCTGCAGTTCCTTCTTAAACACTTTGACCTTTAATAGATGTCAATGCAATGAAGACCAAGTGGTATTAAGATAATAAATCATGTTCATAACCGAGTTTATATACATTTCTCAGACAAAAGAAAGCTGTCATACAGATTCTGGATCGAGCAAAGATTAATTCGGGGCATTCACGCTTTCTATCTACTGTACTTTAGAGCACTTCAAGTACTCATCCAGGTCACTTTGAAATGATGTGATAACTGTTATCTTCGTGGCTTTCATGAAACACATCGGTGGAAGGGGCCAGCAACCCTCTTCTCAAGGGCAAGTGATGAAGGGCACATAACCTCTTGTCTTTCCCACACACTCCACTTCCCAAAAGGGTGCCTCGTTTTGGTTTAATTCCGATACAGAATCAGAGGTTCGCTGTCAGACAGAGCAACACAATGGAAGGAAAATAAAAGATAAATAACTTACTGTGCTCAGATAGAAGGATTGCTGGAAAGGCTGATAGGGAAAAATTAATTAGCAATTTTCGGAATGGAATCTGGTATGAACATGGAACATAGAACAGTACAGAAGATAGACACAAAAAGCTGGAGTAACTCAGCGGGACAGGCAGCATCTCTGGAGAGAAGGAATGGGTGACGTTTTGGGTCGAGAAGTCTGAAGTCACCCATCCCTTCTCTCCAGAGATGCTGCGTGTCCCGCTGACTTACTCCAGCTTTTTGTGTCTATCTTCGATTTACAACAGCATCTGCAGTTGCTTCCCACATACAGCACTGGAATGACTCAATGTTTGTGTACATGATCCACATCTCTCTATTCCTTGCACCTCCATGTGCCTATCTAAAAGCCTCTTGAATGCCAGTATGCTATCTGAATCAACCACCACCACCCCTGGGCAATGCGTTCCAGCCCCCTGCCATTCTCGATGGGCCGAATGGCCTACTCCTGCACCTATTGTCTATTGTCTATTGTTTAAACACCTGCACCCCACATCTCCATTAAACTTTCCCCCTCTCACCTCATAGTTATGCCCTCTAGTTTTGGACGTTTCCACCTTTGGAAAAAAAGGTTCTGACTGTCTACCCTATCTATGCCTCATAGATATGGATGTGGATTCCGAAAAGAGAGGGCTTAGTTTAGTTTAGTTTTCGAGATACAGCGCAAAAACAGGCCCTTCGGCCCACTGAGGCCGTGCCGCCCAGCGATCCCTGCACGCTAACACTATCCAACACACTAGGGACAATTTACACTTATACCCAGCCGATGAGCCTACAAACCTGCACGTCTTTGGAGTGTGGGAGGAAACCGGAGCACCCGGAGAAAACCCAGGCGGTCACAGGGAGAACGTACAAACTCCGTAGGGACAGCACCCATAGTAGAGGATCGGACCTGGGTCTCTGGCGCTGTAGGGCAGCAACTCTACCGCTGGGCCAGCCTGCCGCCCCCTTTGTACCCCGGCAGGATTTGAGCGAGTGTCCAGAATTAAAATGGTGGTTCTTTCAGGGAATGGCCCAGTCCGACGCAATGGGATTGCATAATCCTGTATACTCACTGCAATTAATAGCATCGCTACCAGGAAGCGCATCCACCCAGCGCCTCAGGGTAGGCTGCCCCCTGCCAATGAGTCTGGCGCTGCACAGGTTTACGCAGCCTTTGTTCCAGTCGGGCGGCAGCAGTCTCTTGTTACTGATGGCAGCATCCACCAACCCGGGTTCCCTGCATCTGCCCCTCGCTTATTGTGTAACAAAGGTCTCCAGAGGGGAGAGAGAGTTGTCACCTGCCCGCCCGCCCTGTCCTTCGTTCAATGTCTTTTCTTGCAGTGGTCCAGGTTATTGTGGTTGAACGCAGGGTCCAGCATTTTGTGCCTATCTAAAGGGAGTCTTGCTCTGTTGCTGGGCTTGTTGTGGAGGTGTTTGATGTTGGGGTTTGTCAATGTGAAAACAGTACATTCCATCCCTGACCCCTCCTGTCCTAAGGCTTCACAATGGTGCAGCGGGTATAGTGCCAGGGACCCCGGTTCGATCCTGACCTCGGGTGCTGTCTGTGTGGAGTTTGTACCTTTTCCCTGTGACCAGGTAGGCTTCCTTCAGTTACTCCGGGTTCCTTCCATAGGTTAACTGACCACGGTAAACCTAGAGTGCGTGTGAGGAACGGGGCACTGATTGTGGATGATCAGCCATGGTCACACTGAATGGCGGTGCTGGCTCGAAGGGCCGAATGGCCTCCTCCTGCACCTAATGTCTAGTGTCTATTGAGCAGTAGAGTCTAAGGGGAGAGTTGGTGACAATGTGGAGAGATAAAGTTAGATTAGATTAATGTAAATGGCAGGTTGATGGTCAGGTGGGCTGAAGGGCCTGTTCCTGTGCTGTATCTCTATGACTAATGACTATGGTGTGATAAAAAACAAAGGCACAATGGGTCAGGCAGCATCTCTGGAGGATATGTATAAGGTGACATTTCGGGCTGGGACCCTTCTTTTGATGTCATCATACCTAGCCAAGGAAAGCCAGAGCAATAGTCGAACATTTCATTATTAAGGGCAGCGCAGGGGTGCAGCTGGTAGAGCTGCTGCCTTCCAGCAGCAGAGACCCAGTCTCTGTCCTCACAGTTTCTGTCCTCAGGCACTGTCTGTGTGGAGTCTGCATGTTCTCCCTGTGACTGCGCGGGTTTCCTCTGGGTGCTCCAGCTTCCACCGACATCGTGGGCGTGTGGGCTTGTAGGTAAATTATGCCGAGTGGATGCCAAAGTGAGATAACATAGAATTGAGGTGAACAGGTGATCGATGACCGGTGGACCTGTTTCCATACTGTATCTACCAATTAAATCCAAAAACCATGGTGTGATAAAGACTCCAGCGGAAATGTTCCATTCCAGGCAACAGAAGTCATCTCTGGTCTGGTCTGAGTTTATGTTATGGGGAAGAAAGCAGATAGATGATCTTTCACCAGAATTATTTATTTTAATGTTCATATTCATCATAGGATCACAATTAGGCCATTCAGCCCATTGAGCCTCTCAACCCCATTCTCCTGCCATCTCCCCATAACCTCTGACACCCGTACTACTCAAGAATCTATCAATCTCCACTTTAAAAATACCCAATGACTTGACCTCCACCACAGTCGTTTAGTTCAGTTTAGTTTAGAGATACTGCGCAGAAACAGGCGCTTTGGCCCATCGAGTCCTCACCGCCCAGCGACCACCCCGTACACTAACACCACTACACAATTTACAATTATAATAAGTCAATTAACAGCAGCATCTTAAGTGTGGTGGCATCTTACACGCATGTGCACCAGCATCTTACACGCATGTGCACCAGCATTTTACATGCATGCGCGCTGGCATCCTACCAGCCAGGAACATCACGGACACACGTGCGCGCGGCAGATTGGGTACGCGGGACTTGCGTGGGACTCGGCCGGGACAGAGTTTGTAAGGCTGCAGCTATTTTACGTTAGTCATCATCATTATCACCGTTGAAAACACAAACGGGCACGGTGCCTATGTTCGACAACTTCTACTGAAGTGTGGATGGCCGTTGGCTCGCTAGAAGCTCATCCGCCCTTTGACGGGTCTTGTTTTTGGTCCTGCTGGGGGCCCACAGCCCCCTCCTCACCTGGCAAACCAGGCGGGGGAGGCGGTTTAGTCGCCGATTATCCGACCATGGGGCGGGTAGCACGGGATTACATGGTACCCGTGGCGGGGGGACCTCCCCCCGACCTGACCTGTTTATGTTAGTGAGGGTGATGTACCATGTTTTATGTTAATTAGTCAATTACTGTTTAATTACTTACACCGTTGATGTTATTGTTGCGTGCATTACTTGTCAGGGTGGGTTTATAGCAACGTGTTGCTGGCAGGTGTGAATGTTTGGGACCGGGCCAATGTTGATCTTTGGCCCATGATGAATCTACCTCTCTATGATTTCAGATCCATTTTTGGGTTAAGATATAAGGTGGTGCATGGTGGCCTGGTGCTCGTCAGTGGGGTCAGCACCAGGCCACCATCTCGAGCACCATAACCGACTTCATCAACTCCGACTCCCTACCACCCCCCGAGCCTCCGACCTCATCGTTTCCCAGCCCCGCACGGCCCAATTTTACCTTCTCCCCAGAATCCACAAACCCGACTGCCCCGGCGGACCCATTGTCTCTGCCTGTTCGTGCCCCACCGAACACATTTCCACATACCTTGACTCCATCCTATCCCCCTTTGTTAAATCCCTCCCCACCTATGTTCAAGACACCTCAGACACTCTCCGTCGGCTCCGCGCATTCCATTCTCTCATCTTCACCATGGACGTCCAGTATTTTTTTAAACACTTAATCTACAAACCAGTACGTCTTTGGAGTGTGGGAGGAAACCGAAGTTCGCAGAAAAAACCTGCGGAGGTCACGGGGAGAACGTATAGACTCCATTCAGACAAACCCCCGCAGCCAGGGTCGCCAAACCCCATTTATACCAGCACCCGCAGCTGTACTGCAGAAACTCTACCACTGAACCACTGTGGGACCTAATGGAAAGAACCATCAATCAGAATGCCTCCCTTAGCAACACCTTGTTCTGGGGGGGAGTTCCATAAACCCAGAGAGACAGGTGCGTATTTAATTGTGAGAAACAGATGGGGAAAGCAGTGTCAGGGAAATGGTTCTGCAATTTCCTCTTGGGAATTGTGGTCATGAGTTGGCCTTCACTTCTGAGACCAGAAAAAAACAGCAAGCCCAGATGGATGAGTGAAAAGAGTCCGCAAGGGTTTTATATGAAATTGGTTCAAGCAAGCTCAGTCAAGTTCCTCTAGCCACAGCGATTATTAACTGCTCCAAGTACAGTTGTAATCGGCAAATCCACACAGAGGAGATGTTAATTGAAGATTAGCGACGGAGGCTGTGGAGGTCAAGTCAATGGATATTTTTAAGGCAGAGATAGATAGATAGATAGATAGATAGATAGATTCTTGGTTCGAACGGGTGTCAGCAGTTCCTGGGGAGAAGACAGGATATCAAAGATAGATCAGCAATCATTGGATGGCGGAGTAAACAATGGGCCGAATGGCCTAAATCTGCTATCACTTTTGAACATATGAAACAAAGTAGAGGGAACTATTTGCCACATCTAGCAACCCTTGGAGCATTTGGTTGGGCAGAACCTTCTCATGGAGGTATAGAGACATGCAGCATGGATACAGGCTCTTCAGCCCTATTTGCCCGTGCCAACCAACATGCATTGATACTGGCCCCACCTGCTGGTGTTTGGCCCACATCTCCCTAAACCCTCCAAACCCATCCTAGCCATGTACCAGTCTCAACGTTGCTTAAACATTCTGATAGTACCTGCCTCAACTACCTCCTCCAGCAACTCGTTCCAATCACCCACAAAGTTGCCCCTCAGGTTCCTATCAAAGCTTTCTTCCCTCTCAAACAAAAGGCCATCATGGTGGCACAGCGGCAAAGTTGCTGACCCGGGTTCCATCCCGACTACGGGTGCTGTCTGTACAGAGTTTGCACGATCTCCCCATGACCTGCGTTGGTTTTCTCCAAGATCTTCTGTTTCCTCCCACACTCCAAAGACGTACAGGTTTGCAGGTAAATTGGCTTGGTGTAAAGGTAAATTGGCTTGGTAAATGTAAAGATTGTCCCTAGTGTGTGTAGCATAGTGGTAATATGCGGGGATCGCTGGTCGGCGCGGACTCATTGGGCAGGAGAGCCCGTTCCCACAATGTATCTGTAAACTAAACTAAACTAAACAAAATAAATGATTCAATTCAAGTCTTTGAGGAGACTTTAAGCGTAAAGGCTCTGTTACTTAATTCACTAGTAATTCTCAGTAACTTGCAAGGTGCATTATCCAATTGCAACGTGGAAGCCAGTCAAACTAGTTGTGCATACACAATTTGGGTATAGGTCAGCGTGTAGAAAGGATCTGCAGATGCTGGTTTATACTGAAGATAGACACTAGGTGCTGGTGTAACTCACCGGGTCGCGCAGCATCTCTGGAGAAAATGGATGAGCGACGTTTTGGGTCGGGATCCTTCTTCAGACTATTGGTGAGGCATTGAGAGAAACCAACGGGTCACCAAGTACACTAGCTGCTGCCCACGTAAGGAATGAAGCTGTCTTAGCATTTGTTCTGTTCAGATCAGTTGCGTTTACTGTCACGCGTGTCGAGGTACAGTGAAAAGCTGTGGTCGCGTGCTAACCAGCCAGCAGAAAGACAATACATGATTACAATCGAGCCATTCGCAGTGTGACCAGTGCGTGGTAAGGGAATAATGTTTTGTGCAAGGTTAAGCCTTTAAAGGCCGATCAGGAACACTGATAAGGGTCCCTGATAAGGTCGATAGCAGTTTAGGGCTGCTCTCTAGTTGTGGGTAGGTTGGTTCAGTTGCCTGATAACAGCAGGGATGAATCTGTCCCTGAATCTGGAGGTGTGCATTTCCACACTTTTGCCCGGTGGGAGAGGGGAGAAGAGGGAGTGGGAGCAGTCACAGGTCACGTACAAACTCCGTACAGACAGCACCCGTGGTCAGGATTGAGCCCAGGTATCTGGCGCTGTGGGGCAGCAACTCTACTGCCGTGCCACTCTGCAGAAAATGGATCAGTGAAAGATGGGTCCCGAGGCGAAACGTTACCTATCAATTTTCTCCAGAGATGCTGCCTGACCCGCTGACTTACTCTAGCGTTTTGTGACCATCTTTGGTCTAAATCAGCATCTGCAGTTGCTTCTTACTAAGTACGTACGGGTTAGGAAGGAGGATGTCTAAAATCAATTATGGTTTGGGTGAAAATTGGGAGGAGACGGAAAGGAAGATGAAGATTCCCTCACTTATAAAAGACCAAGACCTGCAATGCAATGAGAGGAGCCAGCAATGTGATGAATGAGTGTGGAAACAGCAACGCTGGATAATAACTAGCATTAGATAAAGACAAGCACCAAACTGTGACCAGTGTATTCGATTGTAACAATGCTTGACAGTAGAGTGCTAACATCGTCATCGGTGATCACTCGAAACGAGTGTGACTGTCCTCTCCTCTCCATAGGGTTGTCTGCTTGTGGGTCTGCAGATGTCTGTAGAGGCCGATCCGCGACCCACACACCTTGGTGCAACGCGGGCAGTGGAGACTGGCGGCGGTTGGCATACAACAGGAAGCAAATCAGTCAGTGATTAACACCAGATAGTGACGGCCCTGTCCCACTTGGGCGTCATTTGCGTGTAATTTACGCGACATCATTTACGCGTCGTGCCACGCACGTGACGCCCGCATGGTGTGTGGTGACCCGCGCCCTCTGCGTGACGCTGAAAGGACGCCCAAGTGGGACAGGCCCTTAACACCAGATAGCGGCACAGCCAGATGCCAACTGCGCAAGGCAGCAATAACGATAGATAGCAATGGCAATATTAGTAAAAACATTGGTCAGTAACCAACATTAATCAATAGCCAGCACAAATGCTGGTCAGATACCACGTTAGATAGTTAGCTCCAACCCTTGGTAAAAGTAACACTAATGGACACTAACATCAGAAAGACAATGACAGCACTATGCCAGAAATCAGCCTCCAGCATCAACCCACTAGCTGGACACAAAATGCTGGAGTAACTCAGTGGGTGAGGCAGCATCTCCAGAGAACATGGATAGTGGATGTTTTGGGTTAGAACCTATCTTCCCATCCCAAACCTCAGATGTTCCTGATCCACTTGAGTTACTCCAGCACTTTGTGGGGTTTTTTTTTGTAAACCAGCATCTGCAGACCTTTGATTTGACACAGCCCATCCAGTGTAAGGCCCCTTCTAGTACTGCCTGCTGCTTAATAAAGTTTGAAGACACAAGGGATTGCAGATAAAATGAAGGAACTTCAGACTCAAGATAGACACAAAATGCAGGAGTAACTCAGCGGGTCAGGCAGCATCTCTGGAGAGATGGATTAGGTGACGATTCAGGTCGAGACCTTGCCGGTGTTGGTTTATAAAAATGAAAAACACAAGGAGCTGGAGTAACTCAGTGGGCCTGGCAGCATCTCTGGAGAAGGTGGATAGGTGACATACAGGCCTATACAGCTTCTGTGGCCAACATGGACAGGCGATGTTTGGGTCAGGGTGATTGTGGTTGGATGGGAGAAAGCTGGAAGGGTTCCTGTTTATAGAAGTGACTGCTGGACAAAATGTGTAAGAAAGAACTGCAGATGCTGATTAAAATCGAAGGTAGACACAAAATGCTGGAGTAACTCAGCGGGACAGGCAGCATCTCTGGAGAGAAGGGATGAATGGGTGGTGTTTCAGGTCGAGACCCTTCTCCAGAAGTCTGAAACGCCACCCATTCCTTCTCTCCAGAGATGCTGCCAGTCCCGCTGAGTTGCTCCAGCATTTTTGGCGTCTATCTTCGGGGGGGTAAACCAGCATCTGCAGTTCCTTCCCACAGCCCGGAGCTCAAGGCAGTCGTGTGTGTCCTGAAGTGTCTCCGGCAGCGGCTCTGGGTTGGAAACGCTGCCAGCTTGTCTCTGCTCTGCCACCTCCCCACCCCTGGCATGTGTGGCACAAGACACCTTCTGCCGAGCGGATGAGCGCAAAACGGCCACCCCTTCACTGACAATCGGTACTCATTGCATTGTGAGAACTAAATTAGCCGGTGCCGGCGTTTATCTGATGATCATTCTGCCCCCGGGTTCACTCCCAGTGGGTTCAGTTTGCCACCTCCCTCACACCCAACACTGTCCACAAATCCTCCCCAGTCTCTAGATCCGTCTCCCCGCCACTCTCTGTCCCAACTGTGCCGAGCTGAGAATGCATCCTTTGGTCCACATCGCCCCTTTGACAGCAGCAGCAGCAGCAGCAGCAGCAGCAGCAAGTTGCAATGCAATGGCTCACTTGCCCGGCGTGTTGCAATTTCCCACGTCCCATCTTCCTCAGTCGATGAGACACTTGGTGGTGTTAGATCGCATTCCCAGTGTGTGTGTGTGTGTGAGAGAGAGAGAGAGTGAGAGCCGTTCCCTCTCTCTCTCTCCTCTCTCTTACACCCACCCCCCCGCTCTCTGCATTTTAACGAACCTCTTAACACGTGGATATTGTTGAAACTCTCTCCCTCCCTCTCTCTCTCCATTTCACTGCCGTTTCCATGTCACAGGCTGTGTCTAAAAACAACCCCCTCCCTAAAAGCACCTAACGCCGGGACCCTGATGGACCCGATGTTGGCCAGATAAGGATCGCACTTGTGTGAGTGTGAGTGTGAGTGTGAGTGTGAGTGTGAGTGTGTGTGGGAGCCCGCTGATAGATCCGCAGCCGAGAAGAGGAGAGGAGAACGAGAGGGGGGGGGGGGGACCACAAGAAGAGATCATCTCATTAAGACGAGCTTCTTTTTTCCTCAACCCGAGGGGTCTGGGCCACACATTACCAGATCCCGTCAAGAACCTACCCGGGCTACAGATTTACATGCCGCAGCCAAGGTAAGCAGAAACGGGAGAAGCGCCGCAGGTTCAGTCCCACCTGAAGCCAAGCGCGGCACAATCAACGTCTGCAAACGCAATAGCAGTCGACTGATTGCAACTGTAAATTGTAAATTGCAATTGCGATTGTTAAAAAAAAAACCTTAGTGCTTTTCTAATCGCAGACAAGATAGATTTCGATATCTTTGCGTGAATTTCGCTGGAACTGCCAATCACTTTCAGTGTGAATATAATTAGGTGCAGACTTTTCAGTCGCGATTTCTGGTTTAATCTTTTCGGAGGGTTTTTTTTTTTTCTTGTGTGTGTGGCATTAAGTCCCCCCCCCCTTTATTTGTATTTGTTTGCATTCTCTCTCCCTCCGCGGCGAAGTTGCATTTTGGCAGTAATCACTAACTCCTCTGAGCAAGGAAACGATTGCACCCTTAATACGTTTAGCTACAGTCACGGTGAGATGCAACTTGGGGTGTGTTTTTTAATGCTTTAAGTAAGTAAACGACCAGATGCAAAAACTGCAATTTGGGGGGGGGGGGGGGAGTCTCGTTGCATAATTTCGCCCACTTGGTTAAATCCTCATTACAAGTTACAGCCAGACTTTTAAAAAAACATCACACGTATGAAACTTTGATCTCAATGTAAATTAGCGCAGATGAAATTTGTAAATCGCCCGAAGGCTCTGCCTGTGATTATTATCTCCAGAATAGGATAATCAGGCCGTTTAGTGTTTGGTAGTAGAATGCATTTTTTGTGGTTTGCAGGCTGCATGTGTTTTGATTACTGCCTGAATCTTATAATTGCCGCAGTGGTCACACTAGGCTGGCTCTCCGGATTAGACTCTCCTCTCCCCACCCACCCTTCCTTGTAGCGCTGGAACCAGGGTAGATGGACATTCCGTGTGGGAAGGGAGGGAGAGTGTGGTCAAAGCAGCCGGCGATTCACGCCGCTCTCAGAGACTAACAGCGACACCTGACGGGAGACGGGATAGAACGAGGGGGAGATAGCCTGTCCCACTTTCGCGACCATCGCATGTTGAACATTCAGCGGCGACCAGAAAGACGCTGCCACCCTTTTGGAGACCTCTCACGACCATACTGGCGACATGGAAGTGGTGGAGGCAGGTTCGATTTTATCATTTAAGAATAAATTGTAGGTAGGTTCACATACAAGGAATTTGCCTTGGTGCTCCGCCCACAAGTAACAACACGACATACCGAATGACTCAGATAGGTTGGATAGGTATTTGGACGGGAAGGCAACGGAGGGTTATAGTCTGAGCGCAGGTAGATGGGACTAGGGGAGAATAAGTGGGCACACAAAAGGCTGGAGAAACTCAGCGGGTGCAGCAGCATCTAAGGAGCGAAGGAGATAGGCGTCCACTGCCTTAACTCAACGGGTCAGGCAGCATCTCTGGAGAAAAAGGGTGGCTGGCGTTTCGCGTTGGAACCCTTCCTCAGAGTTAAAGTAAAGGGGAGGGATCTGGAGGAAAGAGAATGTCTGAACACCAATACCCATCCTATTTCTCCAGAGATGCTGCTTGGCTCGTTGAGTTACTCCAGCACTTTGCGTCCATCTTCGGTTTAAACCACCATCTGCAGTTCCTTCCTACACACTAGAACGAGAGGGCTGGGATTCACTCTGCCCTGAGAAATGTTGGCAGCCAGACACAAGCGAACTGCAGGTGCTGGGAGTCCTGAGCAAAACACTTAAAGTGCTGGAGGAATTCAGCGGATCAGGTAGCATCTGTGTTGGGAAGATAGACACAAAATGCTGGAGTATCTCAGCGAGACTGGCAGCATCTCTGGAGGGAAGGAATGGGTGAGGTTTCAGGTCGAGACCCTTCTTCCGGAATGCTGCCTGTCCCGCTCAGTTACTCCAGCATTTTGTGTCTTTTTCGGTTTAAACCAGCATCTGCAGTTGCTTCCTGCACACAGCATCTGTGTAGGGAATGGGGAGATGACGTTTTGGGTCGGGACCTTTCTTCAGGCTGAGTGTAGGGAGAGAACCACTTGATCCCTCCAGCCATTGAGTCCTAGAGCCATACAGCATGGAAACAGGCCGCTCGGCCCAACATGCCCATGCCGACCAAGCTGCCCCTTCTACACTCGCTCCACATGCCCACGTTTGACCCATACCCCTCTAAATCGCTCCTATCCGTGTGCCAGACCAGATGTCTTTCAATTGTTTAGATAGGAACTGCAGATGCTGATATAGACTGAAGATAGACACAAAGTGCTGGAGTAACTCAGCGGGTCAGGCAGCATCTCTGGAGAAAAAGGATAGGTCCCGATTCAGGACCCGATCCGAAACATCACCCATCCGTTTTTTGAATTGGAGTGACTCCAGCGCTTTGTGACGATCTTCGTTTAATTGTTGTTATAGTGCCGGCTGTAAATGCCTCCTCTGGCAGCAGGCTCCATATACCCACCTCACTCTGTGTGAAGCAGCAGCCCCTTGGGTTGCTAATACATTTTCCCCTCTCATCTATCTCCTCCGGTTCTTGAGTCCCGTTCACTCGCAGCTGATCATCTACCGCTGCACCATCATCCAGCTCTGTCCCTCCCCACACATCACTACATTCCCTTCATATGCAGAAACCTACTGTATACTCAGAAACTGTCTTTTGAGTGTTAGAACCTCTTCCCAGAACCGCTTCCCATTGCCGTTCCAATTGTCCTCTTCTTATTCCGAGATTATAGACAATAGACAATAGGTGCAGGTGTAGGCCATTCGGCCCTTCGAGCCAGCACCCATTCCCGCCATTCAATGTGATCATGGCTGATCATCCCCAATCAGTACCCCGTTCCTGCCTTATCCCCATATCCCCTGACTCCGCGATCTTTAAGAGCCCTATCTGGCTCTCTCTTTTGACCTCTGGTTCTA
Source organism: Okamejei kenojei (assembly GCA_035221665.1). Classification (NCBI taxonomy): domain Eukaryota; kingdom Metazoa; phylum Chordata; class Chondrichthyes; order Rajiformes; family Rajidae; genus Okamejei; species Okamejei kenojei. Next base: position 8,967,699 of record CM069164.1, read on the forward strand.
GATTATTGGTTACGGGAAGTATCCTCACTCTCTCTGGCCCAGAAACAGGCCCTTCGGCCCACCGAGTCAATGCCAGCCATCCATCAGATGTTCAGACTAGTTCTACCATCCCAGGCTCACGCTTGCTGCCGACACACTAGGGGCAAGTTGCAATGGCCCAATTAGCCCACAAACACATGTCATCTCCGGGATGTGGGTGCAAAGCCACATGGTCACTGGGATAAATGTGCAAACTCCACACAGACAGCGCCCGAGGTTAGGATCGAACCCGGTGTATTTCATCTCGGTTGCAGCGAGCCTGCTGGCAGGCTCTCCTAGCTGTGCCACTCCCCCCCCCCCCCCCCCCCCCCCCCCCGATGTTCCATGAGGTTTATTCTTGTCAGTCTAACCACGCTTAGCTTTGCCTAGGCAACAGCTGAGAATGAACTCTGTGCTGTTCTCTGCGCTGTTTCCGACACACGATAAAACTAAATCTAAATCCAAAAGATCATTTCAGGTTTTGTATATGTGCTTGTTGTTCTCACTCTAGGTGACTGAGGCATAATTAGGGGAATATAAGTGTCACATTGTTACCATTGATGGAGACCGTTTAATCAAATATTCACCCATTAACCAAATGCATGGTGAATGAACAGAAGCGGAAATATTTAAACGGTGGACATGAGGCAAATGAACAGTCTAGAACACTGTGGGACAAACGTGAGACCTTGTGATATTGCGTTCTAGTCTGCTCTTAGGTAAATGTATAAAGTTAAACTGTGTGTATGGAGTCATAAACCTATACAGCACGGAAACAGCCCTTCAGCCCACCTTGTCCGTGTCGACCAAGTTGCCATTGTGGGCTAGTCACACCATTTGCGGGGGGTGCGTTTTTGGTCATAAACCATCCTACCCATATATATATATATATAGTATATATATATATATATATATATATGTATATGTATATATATATGTGTGTGTATGTATATATATATATATATGTACACATATGTGTGTGTGTATATTAAATGTGTGTATATATATATGTATATATATATGTGTATGTATATAAATATATATGTATATATATGTATGTCATGAATATATGTGTGTATGTCTATATATATGTATAAATGTCCAAAGTCTTTAATACACATGTGCCTATTCCTCTGGCAGCTCATTCCAGATACAGAATAGGCTCTGAGTGAAAGTTACCCTTGATGTCCCTATTAAATATCTTCCCTCACAGATTCTGCTTTTGCCCTTTATTCTTAGAAGACTCTACCCTACGACGAAAACTGCGAGCTTTACCCATACCCCTTGTGATCATATAGACATGAATTAGGTCACCCCTCAGTCTCCGATGCTCCAAAGAAAGAAGGCCCAGCCTATCTAAACCCTCTCTGTAGCTCAACCCGCAAGGCCAGGTACCACCCTGTGAATCACTTACCAACATCCTTCCTATAGCTGGGTGAACGGGATTACATAGCAGACTCCAAGTGTGGTCTCACCAATGACTTGCCACCCACACCACAGCCAACAATGGACCATTGTGGGCTCCACCTTTCCTTGATCACCCTTGCTTTCTGCATATCTTTCATGCATTTATTCCATACCACCGTCTATATCTCTCGTTTCCCTTTTCCACCGGTGCTCAGTCCGGAGAAGGGTCTCGATCCGTAATGTCAGCTGTTCCTTTTCTCCAGAGATGCTGCTTGACTCGCTGAGTTCCTCCAGCTTTTTTTTTGTCTCTCTTTGGTTTAAACCTGCATCTGCAGTTTCTTCCTACGCAGTGACTTGTACAGCTGCATCGTAATGTGACAACTGTCATACTCAGTACTCTTTGCAAGCGTGCCAAATGCCTCATTACCACATTGTCCACTTGCCTCACCCCTTTTTTTGGAAACCATGCCCCTGTTCTCCCTGTTCTGTAGCACCCTCCAGGACTCTGCCATTTATTGTGTATGTCCTGCCGTGGTTTAACACACCCAAAATGCAACACCTCACACTAGCCAGAGATAGACACAAAGTACAGGAGTAACTCAGCGGGTCAGGCAGCAGCTCTGGAGAAAAAGGATGGGTGACGTTTCGTGTCGGGACCCTTCTTCCCTTTCATTCCATTTGCCATTCCCTGCTTGACGTTTTTAAACAGGTTTTCTGAATGGGATGTAAACCAAAAGAGAAATTGGATCATTAACATGTAATCTGAAAATTATATTAATCATAATTGCTTCTTATTTCATCGTTGCACTGACATGCTTCCCCACACACAATGTCACACTGCAAGTGCATGCACATAGAGAATATATGCTGTATTAGGAGTAATTTTGAACTGAAGAGTACAGACCTCCAGGTAAAGTTCCCCAGGGGTAGCACTGCTTTCCCTTAGTGTCGGACTAGTATTGACATTGTATTTATTTTTTATGCTTTCCAATTATCTTATTGAGGAGGTTGAAGTGGATGTAATGGATACCTGGATTTATTGAGAAAACAGTCTTTATATTGTTCAAAGTCTTTTTTAAACAGTTGGCATGGATATAAGATGATCACTATTAAACCCAGCAGGGAGTACGTGGCCAACAGCTTTGGCCCAAGATTGGTCGTAGTGTGGAACTTGCCACTCCTGGGACTAAGTGAGGCGTGTTGCACGGATATAGTGGCAGAACAGTGTACAGTGGCTCAGCTGTAGAGTTGCTGCCTTATAATGCCAGAGACACCAGCTCAATCCAGAATACGGGTGCAGTCTGTGTGGAGTTTGTTCCTTCTCCCCGTGATCACGTGGGTCTTATCCGGGTGCTCCGGTTTTCTCCCACACGCCAAAGTCATACATGTTTGTAGGTTAATTGGCCGTTGCAAGTTTTTAAATGCTCCCTGGTGTGTGTGTGTGTGTAGATTAACGTACGGCGTGGTCGCTGGTCAGTGCGGACTCGATGGGCCAAACGGCCTGTTTCCATGCTGTAGCTCTAAAGTAAAGTCTAGTGGAAGAGAAACAGGCAAGGGAAAAAAAATCAATAGAAGGACAGGTGAGCTGGTTTAAATAAAGTATATAATGAGTCTGATCTGTGGTTAAAACGATCAGGACAGATTACTTAGATACATAGTCAATATGTGCATTCGGCCCTTCGAGCCAGCACCGCCATTCAATGTGATCATGGCTGATCATCCCCAATCAATAAACCGTTCCTGCCTTCTCCCCATATCCCTTGATTCCGCTAGCCCTAAGAGCTCTATCTAACTCGCTTTTGAATGCATCCAATGAATCGGCCTCCACTGCCTTCTGGGGCAGAGAATTCCACAGATTCACAACTCTCTGGATGGGATTGAATGGGCCAAAAAGACAGCTTCTGTGCTGTAAACATCTTATTTCTATTGTCTATCTTCCATCTATCAAAATCCCAAATCTAACTTGTTTCTGCTCCAAATAGTCTTGAGTTACTTGGGAAATCGGCTTATGTTTGTGCCTTTGGCAAACCATTGGAAGTCACCACACTCACATTTAACTTGCAATAGTTTTACAATGCAGGCTCTGCCTTGTTCAGTACCTTCCCTCCCATGCCTCTAATTTCCCCCTCCCTGACTCCAAACACAATCCGTTGAAGGCTCTCGACCCGAAACGTGACCTGTTCCTTTTCTCCAACAATGCTGCCTGACCTGCTGAGCTACGCCAGCATTTTATGTCTGTCTCCTTTAATCTCGCTGGAGGACAAGAAACTTTAAGCTGTGGGATTGGAGTAGATGGGTGGGGGGGGGGGGGGTTAACAACACACAGTGGGTTGGGAGAGAGGGGACACAGACAGCGAAAATTGAGATGGGAACTTTGTCACTTAGGGAATGGGTCAAAAACCATGAGGCATATTTTGTCTGCCTTCAACCATTTGAAGGCAGACAAAAATGCTGGAGAAACCCAGTGGGTGAGGCAGCAACTATGGAGCCAAAACCCTTCTTCAGACATGAATTTGAAGTACGGCTGCAAGGATTAAAAGGTGTGATGGGGAAATAGTTTTTTCTCACAGACAATGTTGGATGTCTGTAATTCATTGCCAGATAGACTGGTGAAGGCCGGTCACTACTCCAGGCAACTCTTGTCCAACTTGAGACGGACACAAAAAATTAGACTAACACAGCGGGACATGAAGAAGGGTCTCGACCCAAAACGTCACCCGTTCCTTCTCTCCAGAGATGCTGCCTGTCCCGCTGAGTTACCCCAGCATTTTGTGTCTATCTTCGGTTTAAACCAGCATCTGCAGTTCCTTCCTACACATCTTGTTCACCTAGCGTGCATATCTTTGGCGGAATGGCTTGCCTCTCTGGTGTAAATTTTACTTGATTCCATAATTCTAAAGGGCCTGTCCCACTTTCACGGCCTAATTCACGACCTTTTTTACTCGTGGACATTTTTCATCGTGCTAGAAAAAACGCCCCGACCTACTTGATGCCACGAGTACCTACGACTAGCATCACGGCCTGCTACGACCTACCTACGACCTCGTGACGACCATGCTGCGAGTATGAGTCAAGGGCAAACTCGGCAGAGGTCGTGAATTAGATCGTGAAAGTGGGACGGGCCCTTAAGGCGTCAGCATTCTGACTAACCACATTCCTCTTTTTTTCTCAAAGAAAACACTTCTACTTTTTACTATTGTCATTCCTTGGCAATGTATCACCATCTTGATCTTTCTCTATGACTAACTTTCCCCTGATCCCCTCTCCCTCCCCCCTCCATCCCCCTTGCCTCCACCCCTCCCCCCCCATCCACTCTTGTTTCCCGTTCCCCTCCCCCTCCACCTTCCTCCCCATCGCTCTCCCATTACCACACATCTTCCCGCTCCCCTCCCTCACTCTCCCTTCTTCTCCCCCTCCCTCCACCCTCTCCCCTTCCCCTTCACCCATCTCCCCCCCCCTCCTTCCTCCCCCTACCCCTCCTCTCTAAACCCTCCCTCGCCCCCCCCCTTCCTCTCCCACGCTCTTCTCCCCCCCCCACCCTCCCCTTGTCACTTTGTCACCAGCAAGAAGTCCTGATGAGAATAAGCGATTGGGATTATAATTAGCGTTAAAGTGTTGTCAAGGCGATAGGATTTACTTTGCACTTGTCTTTCATTTTCTCCAGCTTTGCTCTAATACTAAACTGAAGATAATTGGGAAAGGCAAGAGGATTTTTCACACAGCGCTTCTTTGACTAGGATTGAATGGGGTGGCGGTGGGGAAAGATTGAATGGGGACTTTCAGTAACAAATGGGAAATGCAAATGAAAGGAAAGATCTGCAGAATTGAAGCAAAAGAGCAGAGTCGAGGGGCTAATTGAACTCTTTCATGGAGCTGGCATGGGGACAATGCGATGAATGGCTACTTCCTATCTTTTTGCTTCGATTGTACGAACATTGAGAGGGGCTGGTGGGATTTTTGATCTGTGACTGTGAAGAGCTGGCAAAAGTGACACAGATGGCTGCACAAGAGACCGCAGATGCTGGAGTCTAGCGCAAGTAACAAACTGCTGGAGGAGTGGACGTTCAGTCGGGGGCAAACAAAATCAAATGAAAAGAATGACTGTCAAATAAACTCCAAGCCTTTCACAGAGGTAAACAGAATCATTGGTGTTGCAAGTGTAAACGCATTAGATGTGTAGGAAGGAACTGCAGATGCTGGTTTGCACCGGAGATAGACACAGAATGCTGGAGTAACTCAGCGGGTCTGGCAGCATCTCTGGAGAGAAGAAGGGTCTCGACCCATTCCTTCCCTCCAGAGATGCTGCCTGTCCCGCAGAGTTACTCCAGCATTCTGTGCCTTTCTAGAATGCATTATATGACTCGCGACCCTCCTTCAGACTGGAATTTTATTCTTCAGTCTGAAGAAGGGTCCCAACCCAAAACGTCACCTACCCACATTCTCCAGAGATGCTGCCTGATCCGCTTGAGTTTGGGCTTTTATTTTTGGACCTTAGAGGTTCAGCACAGAAAGAGGCCCTTCCGCTGACCAAGTCCACACTGACCAGCACAACCCTACACACTAGGGAAAACTTGCAATTTTTTACCAAAGCCAACCTACAAAGAGTTTAAGAAGGGACTGCAGATGCTGGAAGATCGAAGGTTCACAAAAATGCTGGAGAAACTCAGCGGGTGCAGCAGCATCTATGGAGCGAAGGATATAGGCAACGTTTCGGGACGAGATAATGCCGGTGTAGAGAATGACGTTTTATTTGTTAACCTGTTCCCTAGCAAAAACGCTCCTTAAATATTAATGCTACTGAAGAAACCCTCACCTGACCTGGGTTGGCACGGGGGCGCAGCGGTAGAGTCGCTGCCTCACAGCGCCGGAGACCCGAGTTCGATCCTGACCACGGGTGCTGTCTGTGCGGAGTTTGCATGTTTTCCCTGTGACCGTGTGGGTTTTCTCCGGGTGTTGTTTGTACGTTAAGTGGCTCGGTATAACTGTAAAATGTCCCTAGTGTGTGTAGGACTGTGTAAATTTGCGGGGATCGCTGGTCGGTGTGGTCTCGGTGGGCCGAGAGGCTTGTTTGCGCGTTGTATCTGTAAACTAAAATACTGAGTTCCTCCAGCAGTTTTTTTTTTCTTAGATCTAATACAAAAATATATGTTTCCAAGCAAAATGCATGGAAACGTGCAACGAGCATGATTTGATGCCTCCATCTTTGTCACGTTAGAAATCAAATGTGCCTGTTCTGTGGTTCAGTGAGTACAGGCACAGTAACTGGATCTAAGTTATGAAGTGACCATGGACAAAGAATAAAGTGGGTAATTTAAGCAGGTAACATCTGATAACCATTTAATTTCAAGAATAGCAGTCGCTGTTGGTTGATACCTCCAGTTTCCCTCTCCCCCGACTGTCAGTTTGAAGAACAGTCTCGACCCGAATCGTCATCTATTCCTTCTCTCCAGAGCTGCTGCCGGTCCCGCTGAGTTACTCCAGCATTTTGTGTCTATCTTCGGTGTAAACCAGCGTCTGCAGTTGCTTCCTCCACTGACACTGTTGGTTCGTGGCCAGTAGAAGATCAGATAGAAACCCTTGGTCGTGAAGGCTCCACGAAAAGGAATTGCCAAAGCGATGAATATTTTTCATTGTCAGTGGCAAGCATTGCAGGTGCAGGGATGCAGTGAAAGGCGTTATCTAATGGCGACGAGTTTCCTTTCCTTTCCTTACCTCGAGACCGACCTTTTAGCAGCACACCGCTCCATGTAAATCTGGTCCTGAGATCTATGAACTGACCCAGTCGACCCAATTCAATGTCCATTCCACAGTTAAATTCCAGCATTATAATCGCGAAGCGTCCCGACCCAACACATCACCTGTCCTCGTTCCCCAGAGATGCTGTCTGACCCGCAGAGTTATGTCTTTTTCTTTAAACGGTTAAGATTCAGTCTTGCCACTGATTGATTGGAAGATGCAGCTTGGAAACAGGCCCTTCGGCCCCTCGAGTCCACGCCAACCCTCGATCACCCGTTCACACTAGTTCTTTGTTATCCCGCTTTCTTACACGCTAGTACAAACCAGCATGCCTTTGGGACGTGGGTCGGAAACCAGAGCAGGTGGAAGAAACCCACGAGGTCACAGGAAAAACGTTGAAACTATTCTTGCTATTGAGGGAGTGCAGCGTAGGTTTACAAGGTTACTTCCCGGGATGGCGGGACTGTCATATGCTGAGAGAATGGAGCGGCTGGGCTTGTACACTCTGGAGTTTAGAAGGATGAGCGGGGATCTCATTGAAACATATAAGATTGTTAAGGGCTTGGACACGCTAGAGGCAGGAAACATGTTCCCGATGTTGGGGGAGTCCAGAACCAGGGGCCACAGTTTAACAATAAGGAGTAAGCCATTTAGAACGGAGATGAGAAAACACTTTTTCTCACAGAGAGTGGTGAGTCTGTGGAATTCCCTGCTTCAGAGGGCGGTGGAGCCAGGTTCTCTGGATGCTTTCAAGAGAGAGCTGGATAGGGCTCTTAAAAATAGCGGAGTCAGGGGATATGGGGAGAAGGCAGGAACAGGGTACTGATTGGGGATGATCAGCCATCCCCAAAGGAAGGATTTGAGTATAGGAGCATGGAGGTTCTACTTCTGTTGTGTAGGGTCTTGGTGAGACCACACCTGGAGTATTGCGTACAGTTCTGGTCTCCAAATCTGAGGAAGGACATTATTGCCATAGAGGGAGTGCAGAGAAGGTTCACCAGACTGATTCCTGGAATGTCAGGACTGTCTTATGAAGAAAGACTGGATAGACTCGGTTTATACTCTCTAGAATATAGGAGATTGAGAGGGGATCTTATAGAAACTTACAAAATTCTTAAGGGGATGGAAAAAACAGGCTAGATGCAGGAAGATTGTTCCCGTTGTTGGGGAGAAGTCCGGACAAGGGGTCACAGCTTACGGATAAGGGGGAAATCCTTTAAGACCGAGATGAGAAAGACTTTTTTCACACAGAGAGTGGTGAGTCTCTGGAACTCTCTGCCACAGGGGGTAGTTGAGGCCAGTTCCATTGGCTATATTTAAGAGGGAGTTAGAAGGGGATCAGGGGGTATGGAGAGAAGGCAGGTACGGGATACTGAGTTGGATGATCAGCCATGATCATATTGAATGGCGGGGAGCGCAGGCTCGAAGGTGGGGGGGGGCGGGGGGGCCGAATATTGGCCCACTCCTGCACCTATTGTCTATAAAATCTATAAAATGAAACTCCACACAGGCAGCACCCGGGGTCGGGATCGAACCCGGGTCTCGGGCGCTGTGAGGCGGCAGCTCTACCAGCTGCTCCACCATGTCACAGAGTGGAGGACAGACTCGAGGGGCTGAAAGGCCTCCTCCACCCCTGCCTTCACATGATGGTGCATTGTTTGTGTTGCCTCGAGCTCCCCTCTTTACCACGGTACATTTTTTTTAGTCTTTACATTTTCAGTCACTCCAATTGGCATTGAGAGTTTCTTCAATGGCATTCGAGTTGGATGCAAGTTTTTGTTAGAGAACAGGTTTAAAAACAGTTCCAACAATGGTGTTCTCGTTTTGCCGTATCCCCCCCCCTAACCCCCCCCCCCCCCCCCCCCCCCCCCCCCCCCCCGTTCTGCTGGATTCCTCCTTGTTAATAGATGGACGCTTTAACAAAAAGAGAAAGGAAAAATAATAATAAACAGTAAAATTATGCAATAATCCAATCATCCCCTCTGCCTTTGTGATCGACACAGAGTTTACGTTAGAAGTTCTTTTCAATTTGTTCCTATTCAGGAAGCTTTTCTTCCCTTTTGTCTCGCTTCCCAGGCTGAAATAACTTAAAAAAAAAACAAAATCGACCTTTTGAATGCGAAGATGGACACAAAATGCTGGAGTAACTCAGTGGGACAGGCTGCACCTCTGGAGAGAAGGAATGGGTGACGTTTTGGGTCATGGAAACATAGAAAATAGGTGCAGGAGGAGGCCATTCGGCCCTTCGAGCCAGCACCGCCATTCATTGTGATCATGGCTGATCGTCCGCTATCAATAACCCGTTAACTGATGATAAAGGATGCAAAAAAATTACAATGATAAAATTATGCAAAAACAATTTTCCTGACCATCTTTGGTTTAAACCAGCATCTGCAGTTCCTTCCTAAACCTTTCGGATGCTTCAGGTGGACTCCCCGATTTAATACGCAATATATCTTGGTAAATATTTCCAGAGAGTCACTGAGTTGGAATAAGCCACCATTCCTTTGATCTCCCCAGTCACACCACCCTGTCAGATCTGTGTGCTGCACCAGCTATGTCCCCTCGAGTATCCCTGGATGCAATCACGCCATCATTGCCCTCAACTTCCAACACTCTTCCCCTCTGGAATTCTATTCTTAAATCTCTCTGCTTCTCCTTTTTGCGTCTTTCCTTAAAATCGACCTCAGGTGCATATGGCATAGAAACAGGCTCTTTACCCAAACCCATCCATGTCAACCAAAATGCCCCACCTACGCTGGTCCCACCTGCTTGCATTTGGCCCATATCTATGTAGCCCACTACTATTATCTACTTATGTGTCTTGTTTTAGTTTAGAGGTACAGGCCCTTTCTCCCCACCGGGTCAACGCCCACCAGCGATCCCCGCACATTAACACTATCCTATACCAACTAGGGACAATTTTTACATTTACCAAGCCAATATACCTGTACGTATTTGCAGTGTGGGAGGAAACGGACGCTGTTCACCTGTCTAATAATAATAATAATCATAATAATAATATCTTTTATTGCAATTACACATAAGTGCAACGAGATTTGGTTTGCAACTTCCATCCGATGTCATAACTTAAACGACAAATAAAATTTAGGTTTAGATACCCCGAGAACAAGGTTTGTAAAAACGAACATTAGACCAGTAAAATCAACACCGACTAAAGTGCGAGGCCGGGGGAGACAGTCCATGGGGGTGGGGGGCAACTCAGCAGGGCCGGTTCAGAGCCGCTATAGCTCTGGGAATGAAGCTGTTCCTGAGTCTGGTGGTGCGGTCGTAGAAGGCCTTGTAACGTCTGCCGGAAGGGAGTAGTTCGAGCAGTCCATTACAAGGGTGAGAGGGGTCTTTATGTATGCTGACGGCCTTCCTGAGCGCACCGTGTGTGGTAGATGCCCTCCAAGGCTGGTAGCGGTGTCCCAGTAATCTGTTGCGCTCTGTGGACAACGCGCTGAAGAGCTCTCCTCCCCGCCTCCGTGCAGCTGAGATACCACTGAGATAAATCTGTGATGCCCCATTGTAAACAGCTTCCCTCTATTTGTCCAACCTAAGCAAGTCATGAACTGGCATCAACTTTCTTAGCTGTTGTGCTGACTGCAAATGACTTGGAATTTGATGAAAGTGTGAACAGACTTTGCTGCAGAGCAAAGACAGCATTTAGTGTGGTCCATTGCAAAGCTGAGGTCCCAGTTTAGCAGATTGCCAAAATACACAGAGAATGACGGACTCATCATAATTCACATCTGCAGAGTTCAATCCCAGCGTTGTTCCTCCAAGTGAGAGAATTGGTGAAGTGCCTTTAGTGGGACATTCTGGGAGGTCTAAGGAGCTACGTGCAGCGATGTTACAATGAGCCGGAGAACTTGCCCCTTGCAAACATAAAACACCACCGCACTGAATATCTTTAGTTTAGTTTAAAGATACAGCATGAAATCAGGCCCTTCGGCCCACCGAGTCTGTGCCGACCAGCCATCCCCGCACACTAACACTATCCTACACACACTGGGGACAAGTTACAATTTACAAACGTACACACTCCGTACAGATAGCACCCATAGTCAGGATCGAACTCAGGTCTCTGGCACTGTAAGGCAGTAACTCTTCCACTGCGCCAGTGTGCCACCCTTCTCTCATTTATAAAATCGTATTCACTTCGGAGATGATTAATATGTTGTAATCGACTTTGGGACTTCGAGACCCAAGAGCGTTTAATTGTCAAGGAAGATGTTCGCACCAACTAACAAATGACTGAAAGATACAGCGTGGAAACAGGCCCTTCGGCCCACCGAGTCCAGGTCGACCATCAATCACCCCTCCACACTAGTTCCTGGCTATCCCACTTTTCCATCCACTCCCTACACATTCGGGGCGATTTACAGAGGACCGGTTAACCTACAACCCCGGCACATCGCTGAGATGTGGGAGGAAACCGGAGCACCCAGAGTCTGCAGAATTCGTGAGAACGTGCAAACTCCACACAGGCAGCGTCTGGGCTCAGGATCGGTCCCGCATCTCTGGCACTCGTTGGACAGCAACGCTACCGGCAGCGCCACTGCGCCGCTCCATCACGTGCGTCAGGAAGGCAGAGATATGGGCGAACTGTGAGGCAGCGGCTCAACCCGCTGCGCCACTCTGCCGCCCCTGTTGTGTCAACGCCGTATTAAACTGAATGTTAAATGCATACTAAGGAGGGGCAATGCAGACAACCCCTAACACTGCAAAGAATCAGCCCACCTCCCCTCCATCACCAAACCCTCTCCTCCTTGTCAATGCACCGGGACAATTAGAGCTGGCGTTTCCCAAAGAGCTGAGCCATCAACAACTCTGATACCAGTATTGGCACAGTGCAAACGGTTGCCTGGCACGGTGCCAGCACCGACTGTTTGATCTCTCCTTCATCTTGTGCCACCTTTATTTGAGCTCCACACCTTCACAAGTGAGTTTATCAGATTGCAGGGCTGCAATGGTGTCGACGCTGTAACTCCAGCTCAGGCAAAGCCGCCCAGAACACCTCCCACCCCTCCTTCCCCAAGCCCAGCTGCAAGACCAACAGCCCTGCATCGCAGTTGATTTGTGTGTCTAGTTTAGAGATACAGCGCAGAGGCCCACCACGCCCGCATCCCGTACGCGAGCACCATCCAACACACACTAGGGGCAATTTACAACTCTACCAGTTAGCCTACAAACCTGTACGTCTTTGGAGTGTGAGGGGAAACCGGAGCACCCGGCGAAAACCCTCGCGGTCACAGGGGGAACGTACAAACTCCGTGCAGGCAGCACCTGTGGTCAGGATGGAACCCGGGTCTCTGGCCCTGTAAGACAGCAACTCGCCCCTTGGGCCTACAACTTGGAGGATTCTTGACTGGGTGAGAACCTTCAGAAAGAGTTGGGGGACTTTGCAAACTATAAATTGTATATTTTCATATTTAATCTTCCACTTGAGCAGCTAAATGCTTGCTAGAAAAAAATAAATAAACTTAGCCCTGTCCCGACGGAACTCCGCACCAGTCCTTCGAAGAATTTTGTGGGAGAGCTCCTCTTATGACTCAGGGAGTTGTCAGGTCCTCTTAAAATATTCATGGCCACATTTCCAATTTTCTTTCATCTGGTTTGGGACCACATTAAATATATCCAGAGCACATATCAATATGTGAGGTTACTGGAAAAAATCTTAAGGAAATGCTCGGGCTTTCTGCAATGCAGTATGAAAATAAACCACACCGTGATGTTATATGTTTTCAAACAGATAAGGGATTGTGAGATTAGATGCCTTGAGGTTGCTTCCCTTGACATGAATCTAGAACTAAGGGACAGCCTTAACTAAAAAAGGTTTTGGAGTGAAATAAGGGGGATGTTCTATACTGTGTAGAAAGCTGGTTTTGCAGCGAAGATAGACACACAACTCTGGAGTAACTCAGCGGGTCAGGCAGCATCTCTGGAGAGAAGGAATGGGCGACGTTTCAGGGCGAGACACTAACGCAGACTCGTGATGTTCTGTACTCACGGTGGCGCGGCGGTAGAGTTGCGGTCTTGCGGAGCCAGAGACACGGGTTCGATCCTGTACGGAGTTTGTACATATCCCTGTGACCGCGTGGGTTTCCTCCGGGAGCTCTGGTTTCTTCCCACATTCCAGAGACGTACAGGGTTTGCAGCTTAATCGGCATCTGCACATTGTTCCTAGTGTGTGGGATAGAACTAGTGTGGCGTTGTTTCCTCGCTACATCTAAACTAAACCTGGGTTCGA
>CM069164.1:8986115-9093615 GCA_035221665.1 Okamejei kenojei
ATTAGTCTTTGGGTTGGCGGACAGAGACTTTGTCGTGTTCCTTCAACTCTCTTCCCAGAAGCATAAACATCATAAATCACACATCGTCGCTTTGCAAATCTGGTTGCACAGAACAAAACCAATCCTCCTACGAATTGTTTCCCAATAAACTAGTTTAATTGCAGACTCCATTTGGCAATAAGCCTGGAGTGGATAAACATATTGATGACACTGCATGTTGGATTGAGATGAAGCTTGACACAGGAAACGCGATGGTAACGAGTGAGATTAGGATTGAGGATCAATGTGTGTGTGTCTGTGTGTGTGTGTGTCTCTGTGTGTGTGTCTGTGTGTGTGTGTGTGTCTCTATGTCTGTGTCTCTGTGTGTGTGTGTGTGTGTGTGTGTGTGTGTCTGTCTCTGTGTGTGTCTCTGTGTCTGTGCCTATCTGTGTGTGTCTCTGTGTCTGTGTGTCTCTGTGTGTGTGTGTCTGTGTGTGTGTCTCTGTGTGTATGTGTGTGTGTGTGTGTCTCTGTGTGGTGTGTGTGTGTGTTCTGTGTGTCTCTGTGTGTATGTGTGTGTGTGTGTCTCTGTGTGTGTCTCTGTGTGTCTGTGTGTGTGTCGGTCTCTGTGTGTGTCTGTGCCTATCTGTGTGTGCGCTGTGTGTCTCTGTGTCTGTGTGTGTGTCAGTGCCTATCTGTGTGTGTCTCTGTGTGTGTGTGTGTCAGTGCCTATCTGTGTGTGTCTCTGTGTGTGTGTGTGTGTCAGTGCCTATCTGTGTGTGTCTCTGTGTGTGTGTCAGTGTCTGTGTATCTCTGTCTCTCTCTGTCTGTGTGTCTCTCCGTGTACGTGCGCCTCTGTGTGTCTGTGTGTCTATGTGTGTGCGCCTCTGTTTTGTCACAGTGTGTGTGTGTGTGTGTCTGTATGCATGTGGGAGAGTGCTGGCAGTATATTTCTGAATACCTTAATTGTGTTTATTCACAGTTCTGACCTTTTTTCGTTTTTAAATTCATGCTTATTTTCCTAGTCAGATCCCCCCCCCTCCTCCCCTCCTCCCCTCCTCCCTTCATGCCCTTTCTTTCTCTTGAAGTCCTTTCTGAGTTACCTATGTGGGAAAATCGAGCTGTTCTATTGAAGGCTTTGTAATGCAAATTACAGTGTCCTCCACACTGTTTGGGACAAAGACCCATCATTTATTTATTCGCCTCTGTACTCCACAATTTGAGATTTGTAATGGAAAACATCACATGTGGTTAAAGTGCACATTGTCAGATTTTAATAAAGGCCATTTTTATACATTTTGGTTTCACCACATAGATTTTACAGCTGTGTTTATACATAGTCCCCCCCATTTCAGGGCACCATAATGTTTGGGACACAGCAATGTCATGTAAATGGAAGTAGTCATGTTTAGTATTTTGTTGCATATCCTTTGCATTCAATGACTGCTTGAAGTCTGCGATTCATGGACATCACCAGTCGCTGGGTGTCTTCTCTGGTGATGCTCTACCAGGCCTGTATTGCAGCCATCTTTAGCTTATCCTTGTTTTGGGGGCTAGTCCCCTTCAGTTTTCTCTTCAGCATATAAAAGGCATGCTCAATTAGGTTCAGATTGGGTGATTGACTTGGCCACTCAAGAATTGACAATTTTTTAGCTTTGAAACACTCTTTGTTGCTTTAGCGGTATGTTTGGGATCATTGTCTTGCTGTAGAATGAACCGCCGGCCAATGAGTTTTGAGGCATTTGCTTGAACTTGAGCAGATAGGATGTGTCTACACTTCAGAATTCATTATGCTACTACCATCAGCAGTTGTATCATCAATGAAGATAAGTGAGCCAGTACCTTCAGCAGCCATACATGCCCAGGCCATAACACCCCCACCACCGTGTTTCACAGATGAGGTGGTATGCCTTGGATCTTGGGCAGTTCCTTCTCTCCTCCATACTTTGCTCTTGCCATCACTCTGATATAAATTAATCTTAGTCTCATCTGTCCACGAGACCCTTTTCCAGAACTGAGGTTGCTCTTTTAAGTACTTCTTGGCAAAGCTGGCCATCCTGTTTTTGCGGCTAATCAGTGGTTTGCATCTTGCAGTGTGGCCTCTGTATTTCTGATCATGAAATCTTCTGCGGACAGTGGTCATTGACAAATCCACACCTGACTCCTGAAGAGTGTTTCTGATCTGTCGGACAGGTGTTTGGGATTTTTCTTTACTATAGAGAGAATTCTTCTGTCATCAGCTGTGGAGGTCTTCCTTGGCCTGCCAGTCCCTTTGCGATTAGTGAGCTCACCAGTGCTCTCTTTCTTCTTAATGATGTTCCAAACAGTTGATTTTGGTAAGCCTAAGGTTTGGCTGATGTCTCTTACAGTTTTATTCTTGTTTCTCAGTCTCATAATGGCTTCTTTGACTTTCATTGGCACAACTTTGGTCCTCATGTTGATAAACAGCAATAAAAATTTCCAAAGACGATGGAAAGACTGGAGGAAAGACGAGGTGCTGAGAGCTCTCTTATACCTGCATTAAGGAGGCAATTAAACACACCTGAGCAATTACAAACACCTGTGAAGCCATGTGTCCCAAACATTATGGTTCCCTGAAATGGGGGGACTATGTATAAACACAGCTGTAATTTCTACATGGTGAAACCAAAATGTATAAAAATGGCCTTCATTAAAATCTGACAATGTGCACCTTAACCACATGTGATTTTTTTCTATTACAAATTTCAAATTGTGGAGTACAGAGGCAAATAAATAAATGATGGCTCTTTGTCCCAAACATTATGGAGGGCACTGTAAATGATCAGCCCAGTCCAAATTGCCTATTCTTTCTGTGTCAAAGGGAAGGTAGTGAATAATTTGCATGTTGTTATAAATATTTATTTTCAACAGTTAGTTTAATATTGTGCTCGGTGTATAGAGCAATCTATTTTAAAGTCACAAGCCCCAGTCTCTGATTGAAACGAGTTATTTTTATATAAAATCCGTGATGATATATGCCTTTTTAAATGTGCATCTTTTCATTGAAGCAAGAGTGCAATTGTTCATTCCGTGAAAGCTGCTTTAGAATCGAATGGACGCTGTTTCGAAAGCAACTTCCATTCTTTGATTTTTAAATATGCAGTGTAATCGTATAATGTGTAGGAAGGAACTGCAGAAGCTGGTTTACTCCGAAGATAGACACCAAATGATGCAGTAACTCAGCGGGGCAGGCAGCATCTCTGGAGAGAAGGAATGGGTGACGTTTCAGGTCGAGACCCTTGTTCAGACTGAGAGTCAGGGGAGAGAGAGAGAGACACAGAGATAAGGAAGTGTAAGGTGTGAAAACAAGACATCAAAGGGGAAGGTAGACAAAAGTGCTGGAGAAACTCAGCGGGTGAGGCAGCATCTATGGAGCGAAGGAAATAGGCAACGGTTTTGGGCCGAAACCCTTCTTCAGACATCAGTGGGTCAGGCAGCATCTCTGGAGAAAAAGGGTGGCTGACGTTACCTGGACTCACGTTTAGTTTGATGATGAAGGGTCCCAACCTGAAACATCACCCATTCATTTATTGCAGAGATGCTGCCTGACCCGCTGAATTACTCCAGCGCTTTGTGTCTATCTTTGGTATAAACCAGCATCTGCAGTTCCTCTCTACACACAGTGTTAAGACTGACAGGATTTAGACTAAAACACAAAAATGCTGGAATAACTCAGAAGATCAGTCAGCATCTCTGGAAGACGTGGATAGGCAACGAAGAAGGGTCCCAAACTGAAACATCGATTGTCCATGTCCTCCAGAGATGCTGCCTGACCCACTGAGTTCTTTTTGTGTTTTAGTTCAAGATGCTCACAATTCCAGCAACTGCAGTTCCTTGCGTCCTGAAGACCAGAACACAGCGGAGCAGAATTAGGCCATTCAGCCCATCCGAGTCCGCTCCTGTAAGATTTAGTGTGGAAAAGAGACACAAAGTGGTGGAGTAACTCAGCGGGTCAGGCAGCATCTCTGGCGAAAAAGGATGGGTGACGTTTCGGGTCGGGACCCTTCAGAGGCACTTTCAGTCTGAAGAAGGGTCCCAGGCCGAAATATCACCCATCCTTTGTCTCCAGAGATGCTGCCTGACCCGTTGAGTTACTCCTGCACTTTGTGGATATCCTCTAGGATTTAGGCTAGTTTGTATAGACATTATAGCCAAACAGCATGCCCACACTCACCACCCATGCTCTACATTTGAACAAGATGCAAGAATGTTCAAATTTGTTCTCCATGGAACAGGACTCTGTGAGAGGCAGTGGTTCGGGGAAGGGACAATAATTGGGAAAAGAACTGCCAAAGAAAATTCGGGGTAGTCCTCAATTTCTGAAACGTGACTCTCCGTCCTGCTGTAATCCTAAAGATACTGGGCAGGGATCAAAGTGATTCGCACCAAATGGTGCACTTCGCTGGTGAGTTAAATTAATCATTTACTTATTTTAATAGCGTATCTACTCAAAGATTTGTATCATGTTAAAGATAACTGCAATTAAACAAGCATCAGTTGGTTTTATTATTCAGACAAACAGATCTAATTTGAGAAATTAATTATGAAGCAATTATCTACACACTGTGTCTCAGTGTATATCATTATTAAATTAAGAAATGATAACCCATGCACTGAGAGATTTATAGCAGACACAACGAACTGCAGATGCTGGATTATTGAGCAAAAAAAAAACACACAAGTGCTGGAGTAACTCAGCAGATGAGGCAGCAGAGTGCTGGAGCGACTTAGCAGCTCACGCTGCATCCATTCCGTGGGGAACATGGATAAGGGGAAGTTTCGGCTCGGTGCCCTTCTTCAGACTGAAGGGTCCCGACCCAAATAGTCACCCATCCTTTTTCTCCACAGACGCTGCCTGACCCGCTGGGTTACTCCGGCATTTTGTGTCCATCCGTTAGGATTTCGGCTAGGTTGTACAGATGAGATTTTTTCGCTCTTGCCTGTAACCAAGAACAACAAAGTACGTCGGTGTTTCAGCAGCTGGCTGCCGTGTTTGCCCCAGTGCTTTTTTTTGGAGTGGAGTTACAGCTGCCGTGTGGGGAGTAATACAGGGCAGCACAGCCCCAACCCTGGTTGTGGGACTATACATGCAGGGGGAGGTGGGCACATCTACCTGGACTCCTTATCCCATTTTGTCCAATTATAAAAAGGACTGGACAAGCTAGATGCAGGAAAAATGTTCCCAATGTTGGGCGAGTCCAGAACCAGGGGCCACAGTCTTAGAATAAAGTGGAGGCCATTTAAGACTGAGAAGGAATGGGTGGCGTTTCGGGTCGAGACCCTTCTTCAGACAGAGATGTCCCTCTTCCAGCCAGTCAGCTCAGTCTGAAGAAGGGTCTTGACCCGAAACATCGCCCATTCCTTCTCTCCGGAGAAGCTCCCTCACCCGCTGAGTTATTCCAGCTTTTTGTGTCTGCCTTCAGCTTTTTGTGTTCACATTCCCAACACCAGACCTCTAAACACTCTATTCTGAGCTCTGTTCCTTGAGGAGATGACCAGGCAGATAGAGGCAGAGCTTTGAGGATATGCCCGACACCTCCCTGTAGGTGAAAATAAGAGTTTGGTGTATTATTTTATTTTATTCTTCATTATTAATAAATTATTAATTATAAATATTATTTGTGTTATGATTGTGTGCAGAGTTGAGTTTGAGTTTAGTTTGTTGCCACGTGTAGTGAGGTACAGTGAAAAGCTTTTGTTGCGTGCTAACCTGTCAGCGGAACGACTGTACATGGTTACAATCGAGCCGTCCAGTGCACAGATACATGGTAAAGGGAATAACACGGATAAAGTTTAGTACAAGACCGTCCAGTGATGTCCGATCAAAAATAGTTTGATAGTCTCCAATGAGGTAGATAGTAGCTGAGGACTGCTCTCCAGTTGTTGGTAGGATGCAGGCGGGAATAAGCTGTTTGTTGAATCTGGAGGTGTGCGTTTTCGCCAGAGGGGAGGAGAGGGAGTGGCCGGAGTGAGACTGGTCCTCGATTAGCTCGCTTCCTTGCCGAGGCAGCGTGAGGCGTAGATGGAGGCAGTGGAAGGGCGGGCGGTTGGTTTGTGCGATGGTCCTGTCATTTCCAACGCGTAGACGGAGGTGTAAATGCAACGCCTCCACTGGCTGCTGGGAGTCTCCGGCCCACAGCTGCCGGGAGCGGAGACGGAACCTATAGAACGGTGTCGAGAACCACTGGGGCGGCACAGTGGTAAAGCTGCTGCCGGCTCACAGCACCAGAGACCCAGGTTCGATCCTGACCTCGGAGAAATATCCGTACTGCGTTTGCACGTTCTCCCTGAAACCTGCACGGGTTCCTCCGTGTGCTCTGGTTTCCTCCCACATCCCAAAGACGTGCACGTTTGTAAGTTAATTGGCCTCTAAATTTCCCCTAGTGTGTAGTGTACAGTGTGGAAACAGGTCAGCGTAGACTGGGTGGGCCAACGGACCTGTTTCCATGCTGTATCTCTAAACTAAAGTGAACCTCGAGTCACCTGCATCAGAAGTGGGGGGGGGGGGCTCACTTTGCTTGCAAGCTACCGAGCCCCAGCCAGCACTTGCCTCCTCTGGGGAAGTGTCTGCGGTTCCCACCTTGGTCTCATCGTTCATCTCGGGTTCAATGGACCTGGAGTGGAAGCAGGACAGAGACTTGTGGGCAGAGACTGGTGGACTCAGGCAGCATAGTCGGACTGAAGGAGACCGAAGGAAGTGCAGGACAGTGGGGACAACACACAATGTCCCACAGACTACAATGTGGCCTGGTGGTGGAGTCGCTAGCACCGCTCACTCACGGCACCAGCGACCGGGGGAGATTCAATCCTGACATCTGGTGCTGTCTGTGTGGAGTTTGCATGTTCTCCCTGTAACCGCATGGGTTTCTGCTGAGTCTGTGGTTGGTAGAGTAATTGGCTGCAGTCAATTGTTCCAAATGGGGGGGGGGGGGCAGAATTGGGTTTGGGGAGGAGGGTGCAGTGGATGGGGGTGCAAGAGGAAACAATAGGATTAGTGTACACGGGTGCTCGATGGTCAGCACAGACCCGATGGGCCGAAGGGCCTGTTTCCACGCTCTCGGAATCTATAAAATTAAGAGAGTCTTCGACAGAGAGACGGGAAAGGATTGTCTTCCCTCAGAGAAGAAATTCATACCAAGGAGTGCAGATTTAGATCAACTGGGAAGGAGGATTTTAATATTTTTTTTAATTGTGAGAAATCTGGTTGGATTTGTTTAGTTTTTTGCACTATATTGGTATTATATTCAGCGCAGACATAAACATTCTACATGGCTCTGTTCATACGTTCTAGGAGCAGAATCTGGCCATTCGGCCCATCAAGTTTACTCTGTCATGCAATCATGGCTGATCTGTATTTCCCTCTCAACCCCATTCTCCTGTCTTCTCCCCCTAACCTCTGACACCCGTATTAATCGAGAACCGATCTGTCTCTGCCTTAAAAATATCCACTGACTTTGCCTCCACAGCCTTCTGTGGCAGTGAATCCCACAGATTCACCACCCTCTGACTAAATAAATTCCTCCTCATCTCCTGCCAAAGGAACGTCCTTTAATTCTGAGGCTGTGACCTCTGGTCCTAGACTTTCCCATTGGTGGAAACATCCTCTCCGCATCCTCTCTATCCGGTGTTTGTGGGCAACACTGAGATAATGACCTAACTGCCCCCCTGGCGGGCTTTCAGTCTAGTTTAGAGGCGGGGAAACGGGCCATTCAGCTACCGAGTCCGTGCCGACCAGCGATCCCCGCACTCTTAATACGCACCCACACAATTTTATAATTTTTACCTCGCCAATTAACCTACAAACCTGGATGGCTTTGGAGTGTGGGAAGAAACCAAAGATTTCGGAGAAAACCCAGGCGGCCACGGGGAGAACGTACAAACTCCGTACCGACGGCACCCGTGGTCGGGATCGAACCCTGACCCTCACGTGGGGTCTCTGGCGCTGTAAGCAGCAACGCTGCCACTGTGCTGCCCCGATTACTGGTCTGTTTCTGTGCTGACGGGGGAACGCCATGTGAATGGCTTATTAGCAGAATTACTAAGGGCAGCAAATGGCTTTTACATCTCAGGAATACAATTTGCAATCATACAAACCTTGTAGATGTCCCCCGATTGATGGCATTAAATCGATTACGTGCCGTAATAGGAGTTGTCATCTCCTGATCATTCCTTGATACACCGTTCCGTAATCACTTCACCCGGCTAATCCAGCTGTACGTACACCAGCTAAAGAACTCCGTCCCCAGATTCGGATGACAATTACGCGGTGGGGATGCTTTGTGCTGTCATTTTTAATGTCGTCCGAACCCCGCTAATTAGATTGTTCTCTCTGAATCACTGCCTGGTTTCCACTTCCATCGAGATATAGCTCACTGATTGAGGAATTGGTTCAAAGTGCCGTGAGGCTTAGAGAGAGTACGGGCCAGGATTACAACAGCATCACAACATAGGAGCAGGCCCTTTGGCCCTTCTTACCAGTGCTAGTTCTTTGAACGTGATCTCCAAATCCATAGGCCGACATTTTTATTTTTCTTAAAGAGCAGATAGACACAAAAAGCTGGGGTAACTCAGCCAGTCAGACCAAGGGTCTCCACCCGAAATGTCAACGTACTCCTTTTCTCCAGAGATGCTGTCTGACCCGCTGAATTACGTCACGCAGAGGATCTTTCCACTAGCGGGAGAGTCTAGGACTAGAGGTCATCGCCTCAGAATAAAGGGAAGGAGATTTTAGGAAGGAGATGAGGAGGAATTTCTTTCCTCAGAGGGTGGTGAGTCTATGGAATTCTTTACAGGTGTCAGAGGTTATGGGGAGAAGACAGGAGAATAGGGTTCGGAGAGAGAGATAGATCAGCCATGATTGAATGGAGGAGTAGACTTGATGCAGGTTTTTTTGTGTCTACCTGCAGTTCCTTCCTACACAATTTCTTTTTTTCTTTTTAGGTATATCATACATTAAATGTGAAAGTATAAAACTTTTGAGTATTCTGTCTAGTTCTGGTCGACTCTCTACGAGAAAGATGGAGATGCTTTGTAGAAGGTGCAGAAGAGGTTCACCAGGATTCTGCCTGGGTTCGAGAGTATTACCTAGAGGGTGTGTATGTCATGTTGTTACTTGTGGGCGTAGCACTAAGGCAAATTCCTTGTATGTGAATACTTGGCCAATAAACTTACTTACTTAAAATGTACTGGAGCAATTTAGCAGGCCAGGGAGCACCTCTGGAAAAACATAGATAAGTGAGGTTTCGGGTTGGGACAATCCTCCAGAGACGCTGCCTGACCCTTTGAGATAGTGCTGCACTCTGTGTCCTTTTTCGCAAACCAGCATCTGCAGTTCCTCGTGCATAACCTCAAAGGATAAAGGAGAGGTTGGGCAAAAGTGGGTGGGTTGTTTTCTCCAGAGCGTCAGAGGTTGAGGAGAGACTCGACAGTAGTTTATAAAGTTCTGAGAGACAGAGACAGGATAGATCGTCCGGCTGTTCTTCCGCAAGGCGGAAATGTAAAGACCAGGGGCCATAGGTCTAGGGCAAGAGACCACTTCTTCTGCAGTTGTATAGGGCTCTGGTGAGACCACATCTGGAGTATTGTGTACAGTTTTGGTCTCCTAATTTGAGGAAGGACATCCTTGTGATTGAGGCAGTGCAGCGTAGGTTCACGAGATTGATCCCTGGGATGGCGGGACTGTCATGTGAGGAAAGATTGAAAAGACTAGGCATGTATTCACTGGAGTTTAGAAGGATGAGGGGGGGATCTTATAGAAACATATAAAATTATAAAAGGACTGGACAAGCTAGATGCAGGAAAAATTTTCACAATGTTGGGCGAGTCCAGAACCAGGGGCCACAGTCTTAGAATAAAGGGGAGGTCATTTAAGACTTAGGTGGGAAAAAACGTTTTCACCCAGAGAGTTGTGAATTTATGGAATTCCCTGCCACAGAGGGCAAGTCACTGGATGGATTTAAGAGAGAGTTAGATGGAGCTCTAGGGGCTAGTGGAGTCAAGGGGTATGGGGAGAAGGCAGGCACGGGTTATTGATTGGGGACGATCAGCCATGTTCACAATGAATGGCGGTGCTGGCTCGAAGGGCCAAATGGCCTCCCCTGCACCTATTTTCTATGTTTCTAAGAGAAGGCGTTTTTTTTTCCCCACACAGAGTGGTAAGGGACTGGAACACCCTGCAGGGGAGGTGGTGGAAGTTGACAGGATATTAGCATTTAAGAGCACTTGGCCAGGCACAGAATGGAGGGATATGGACCTTGTGTTCACCTGCTCGGTGACGCACTGGCCAACCCGAGGAGCACCTTCAGCAACAGGCTGGTCGCAGTACAGAATGCCACAGGTGGCTATCAAACCAAACTCCCCCTCCCCCTTCTGTCGTGGAGTAGACTGACTCCCCACCCCTCTCCTCCCCAATCTTTACACATCCCCAATCCTTTCCACTGTGTCATGTTTTGTGTGTTTTATGTCTTAGGACTTGTTGGCAGATCAATGTCCCTCCTGGAATAAATCAAGTTGTATCATAGAAGTGCCGTTGGAATTGGCATCATGTTTGGCGCAGGCATCATGTGCCGCAGAGTCATTTCCTGCCACGCACTGTTCTAGGCCGACAGGTTCTTGATCTGTCAGAGTGTTAACGGTTACGGGGAGAAGGCAGGAGAACGGGGTTGAGAGGGACAGATAGATCAGCCATGATTGAGCGGCAGAGTAGACCCCATGGGCAGAGTGGCCTCATTTTGCTCTTATGACTTAGGAAGATCCCTTGTCAAGATTGCTTTTCATTGTCCCATGTCCCAAACAGAACAATGACAATCTTGCAGCAGTTCAACAGAAAAAGCAAACACTGTACACTGTAAACAATGGGGGGGAAATAAGTTTGCATTGTGTGTGTGTGTGTGTGTGTACATGTGTGTACGTGTGTGTGCGTGCGTGTATTTTGTTTTTCTGCGAACACACATGATATGAATCTATATCATACCTATAAAAGTCTCATCTTGTGTGTGTGTGTGTGTGCATGTATGTTTTGTATCTTCCTCAAAACATTACGCGCTAGCGCTGAGATTTTTACATATTCCGATTCACATTTTTAAGGGCCTGTCCCACTTTCACGGCCTAATTCATGACCTCTGCCGAGTTTGCCCTGGACATACTCGCAGCATGGTCGTCACGAGGTCGTAGCAGGCCGTGATGCTGGTCGTAGGTACTCGGGGCATCAAGTAGGTCGGGGCGATTTTCTAGCCTGATGAGAAATGTCCACGAGTAAAAAAGGTGGTGAAAGTGGGACAGGCCCTTAACCCTCCACGGCCGTAATCAGGTTATCTTCAAGTGTCGTGCTATATTTCACTTTATTGATGATTAAACCTTTTTTTTAAGCCAAATGTAACATGTTTTTTACTGTTACAATCCTTCCTGTCAGCTTCCAACACACTATATATAAAGTTGCAAGACAGGAACACTCTGAACTTTTTTCCTCAATGGGATATCACAGCAAGTGCTTCAACAGGAGGGGGAGGGCCAATTGGTATTGCAATTGGAATTTTGTTTTTAAAGTCCAGTGCTGGGGGAGGTAGGGGGGTGCTGGAATCTTGGGCTCGGCAACAGGTTAGGTTGGGGACCACGCCTACCCTGGGGGCCACGGGTTAGTTGTGCAAAATTCCGTTGTGGAACGGCTGCCATTGGGGGAACGGGTGAGTGGTGGAATATTGCATTGGGGGGAACGGGTGAGTGGTGGAATATTGCATTGGGGGAACGGGTGAGTGGTGGAATATTGCATTGGGGGAATGGGTGAGTGGTGGAATATTGCATTGGGGGAACGGTGTGTGAGTGGTGGAATATTGCATTGGGGGAATGGGTGAGTGGTGGAATATTGCATTGGGGGAACGGGTGAGTGGTGGAATATTGCATTGGGGGAATGGGTGAGTGGTGGAATATTGCATTGGGGGAACGGGTGAGTGGTGGAATATTGCATTGGGGGAACGGGTGAGTGGTGGAATATTGCATTGGGGGAACGGGTGAGTGGTGGAATATTGCATTGGGGGAACGGGTGAGTGGTGGAATATTGCATTGGGGGAATGGGTGAGTGGTGAAATATTCCGTTTGGGGAGTCTGCACTCGATAATATAGGATAATATAAACCTATATACTATAATCCCATATATCCTATGTCCTATCCCATATATCCATTGTCCTATTCATACTGACATCCTAGATCGAGTCAGCTCTAAGACATCATAGATCGAGCCAGCCCCCAACCACCTAGAACCGGGCCACCCTTGGACCTGTGGATTCTCGCTGGAATGACAACTGTGGACGAGCCACGTAAAAACTCGAAATATACACTCATTTAATGGGACTTGTCCCAAGAGTGTTCTCATATAATATATAATATAATTCTGAATTATACATAAATAATTAGACACACACACGCACAGACACAAGTGCAGTTTAAATTGGCATATTTAAACCATTAAATTGGCTCCCAATTCTATGTAGTGTAGAGTTAATGTGGAGGGTTATTTGACCACACTCTGCTTGTCTCCACAGTTAGCTGCCAGTGCAGGATACTGAAGTGCAACTCTGAGTACCTGTCGGCCACGTCTGGGCTTCACCAGGGCGGCGAGGAGTCGGTGGAGTTCTGTGTGGCGCTGCGTGCCTACTCGCAGTGCACGAGGCGGACAGCGAGGGCGTGCCGCGGGGACCTGGCCTACCACTCGGCCGTGCACGGCATCGAGGACCTGATGAGCCAGCACAACTGCTCCAAGGTGGGCCCCACGCACGGTCCCGCTCCAGCGCAGCCCACCTCGCCGGACAGCATGGTGCACTCCGACGCCCCCGAGACCTGCAACTACGAGAAGAGCCTGGCGCAGCAGGGGAGGCAGGCCAACTACACGCACTGCGGGCTCTTCGGGGACCCTCACCTCCGCACCTTCTCCGACGACTTCCAGACCTGCAAGGTGCGCGGGGCCTGGCCCCTCATTGACAACAACTACCTGTTTGTTCAGGTCACCAACGTGGCCGTGGTCCACTCCTCCAGCGCCACCGCAGCCAGCAAGGTAGGTCCGAGCCTCGACCACTCCGCCTGGGGCTAGCCGGAGAGGGCCGAGCGGCCACCCACTCTACACTGTTCAACCAGTGGTGAACGGAGGTGGTGCAGCTGTTAGAGGACCTGTAAGGACGCCAGTTCGATCCTGACCTCCAAGTGCTCCAGTTTCCTGCTACATGCCAAAGACGTGCGGGCTTGTAGTTTGGCGCTCATGGAGGCAGAGGGCTTGCAAGAAGGCCCTTTGGCCCATCATGTTCACACTGTCCCTCAACTGATCCCACACTTGCCCCATTTTATTCCCCTCACATTCCCATGGACATCCCCACATCCTACAACTCACCTACACAGTAGGGCCAGTTTACGGAGGCCAACACTGCGTGGCCTCGTGTAGATGTCTGAGCTGCCGCAATGCTGTTCGCAGACCGGTGGCGCAGCGGTAGAGTTGCTGCCTTATAGCGCCAGAGACCCGGGTTCGACCCCGACTGTGGGTGCTGCCTGTACGGAGTTTGCACGTTCTCCCTGTGACCACGTGGGTTTTCTCTGGGTGCTCTGGTTTCCTCCCACACTCCATGGACGTACAGGTTTGGAGGTTAATTGGCTTCGGTAAAATTGTAAATTGTCCCCGGTGAGTAGGATAGAGCTCGTCTGCGGGCAGAGCCGGTGGGCAGCATCTGTAAACAACACTAAAACTACATCTGTCTAAATGCCTCAAAAGCAGTTTAGTATGAACAATGTGGGCTGAAGAGCCTGGTTCTGTGCTCTATATTTCTATGACAATAACTGTGACTGGAAAATCACCCGTAAAGGGGTATGAGGAAGTAAAATCTGTCCCAATCTTTCCCTCAAACTAGCAGGAGCTTCCTTTATTTAAACAGTTCTGCGTTCAGGAGAACTACGCTCCAACTCTGGACTAAATAGGAGACAGGAGGAGTCTTGCCTCTACCTGACCATGACGTAAGGCTGCACAGTGGCGCAGTGGTAGTGGATAGGTATGTGGACGGGAAGGGAACGGAGGGGTGTGGTCTGAGTGCAGGTTGGTGGGACTAGGGGAAAACAAATGGTCGGCACGGACTGGAAGGGCCGACAGGGCCTGTTTCCGTGCTGTAATTGTTATATGGTTATAGGGTAGTGCTGCTGCCTTTCAGCGCCAGACACCCGGGTTCAACCCCGACTACGGGTGCTGTCCGTACGGAGTTTGTACGTTCTCCCCGTGACCTGCGTGGGTTTTCTCCGGGTGCTCCGGTTACCTCCCACAGGCCAAAGACCTGCAGGTTTTCAGGCTAATTATCGGTAAAATGGAATATTGTCCCGACTGCGCAGGATAGTGTGAGTGTGCAGGGATCGCCAGCCGGCGCGGACCCGGTGGGCCAAAGGCCCTGTTTTCGCGCTGTATCTCTAAAACTGAACTGAAGAGAGTCCATGAATTTGCAGCAAAGTGGAATAACGAGTAAAAACAGGCCCTGTTTAAGATGGAGGCCGCGGGGACATGAGCAGCGCCTGACGCGGACGGTGATCACGCGGAGGAGGTTGATGCCCCTGTTTTTCCTCACGGAGTCTACATGGCATCTTCGGTGGGAGCAGCGTGGGGGGGCTCTCAGCGAGAGCAGCGTGTGAGGAGTGAGTTCATGGACACCGCAGGCAGCAGGAAACATTATTGCCCACATGACCGAGGCATCTAAAACTACAGTTTAGCTTATTGTCACGTCTACCGAGGTACAGTGAAAAGCTTTTGTTAGCGTGCTTCCAGTCAGCGGAAAGACCACATATGATTACAATCGAGCCATTTAGAATGTACAGATACATAGAGGGTGGTGAATCTGTGGAGTTATCTGCCACAGAAGGCTGTGGAGGCCAAGCCAGTGGATATGTTTAATGCAGAGACAGATCGATTCTAGATTAGTGCGGGCGTCAGAGAAGGGGAGAAGGCCGGAGAATGGGGTTAGGAGGGAGAGATAGATCAGCCATGATTGAATGGCGGAGTAGACTTGAAGGGCCGAATGGCCTAATTCTACTCCTACCGCTTATGACCGTATGACATGATAACGGGATAACGTTCAGTGCAAGGTAAAGCCAGTAAAGTGCGATCAAGGATAGTCCAGGGGGGTTGCCAATGAGGTAGATAGTAGCTTAGGACCGCTCTCTAGGTGTTCGTAGGATGGTCCAGTTGCCTGATAACAGATGGGAAGAAACTGTCCCTGAATCTGGAGTTGTGTGTTTTCACATATCTGTACATTTTGTGAGAGGGGAGAGGGGAGAAGAGGGGGTGACCGGTGTGAGACTCGTCCTTGATTATGCTGCTGGCCTTGCCGAGGGGCCACAGTCTTAGAGTCTTAAATTCACCCAGAGAGTTGTGAATTTGTGGAATTCCCTGCCACAGAGGGCAGTGGAGGCCAAATCACTGGATGGATTTAAGAGAGAGTTGGATAGAGCTCTAGGGGCTAGTGGAATCGAGGGATATGGGGAGAAGGCAGGCACGGGTTATTGATAGCGGACGATCAGCCATGATCACAATGAATGGCGTTGCTGGCTCGAAGGGCCGAATGGCCTCCTCCGGCACATAGTTTCTATGTAGTCGGTCAATGGAAAAGAGCGTGTGAGAAGGCACCGCAGATGCTGGTTCAAACTAAAGATAGACACACGATGCTGGAGTAACTCAGCGGGACTGGCAGCATCTCTGGAGAGAAGCAATGGGTGACGATTCGGGTCGAGACCCTTCTTCAGACTGGGTCTCGCGCCTCGGCCCGAAACGTCACCTATTCCTCTCTCCAGAGATGCTGCCTGTCCCGCTGAGTTACTCCAGCATCGTGTGTCCACCTTGGGTTTGTAGGTTAATTGGCCCTCTGTGTACGGAGTGAATGAGAGAGTGGGAGAAGATGGAACTAGTGTGGGGGGGCGGTCGATGCTCAGCGTGGGCTGAAGGGCCTGTTTCTGTGCTGTAACTTTTAAATCAGTCAATGAATAAATCTTCATTGATTGTGAAGCACACAGACAGACAGAGGTGAATTAGCGGGATGCGGACCGATGTTCTTGCATACACCGCCATGCCTGCCTGCCTCCACCCTCAGCCACTCTCGCATTCCCAGCGTGTCCTGCCACAGAGCCAGGCGGCTTTGCTTCAAGCACTCTGCCATGTCACTGCTGCACCCTAAACACCAGATTTTTGAGCCGCTGCCAGAAGTGATTAGACAGAGGACACGGTGACTGAACCTGCCTGTGCTCTCACGTCCGATGAAGGATGGGATCCGTTCACGGGCTGACAGTCGCGAGAATGCTCCATGTTGCATACTTGCTGTTGAAAGGCCCCAACTCATGCAAAAGTCGACAACCTGTTAATGTATTTTAGCAGATAAGGGTTCCTTTTCCCCTCTCCCTCTCTCTCCCCACCCACCCACCCCCCCCCCCAATTATGATTATTAAAGGATTGGACACACTAGAGGCAGGAAACATGTTCCCGATGTTAGGGGAGTCCAGAACCAGGGGGCCATAGTTTAAGATTAAGGGGTAGTCCATTTAGAACTGAGATGAGGAAAAACGATTCCACCTATAGAGTTGTGAATCTGAGGAATTCTCTGGAGCTTTCAAGAGAGAGTTTGGATAGAGCTCTTAAAGGTGGCGGAGTCAAGGGATATGGGGAGAAGGCAGGAACGGGGTACTGATTGTGGATGCTCAGCCATGATCACAGTGCTGGCTCGAGGGGCCGAATGGCCTACTCCGGCACCTATCGTCTAGCCAGTCAGCGGAAAGACAAGACCTGATTACAATCAATCCATTTGCAGTGTGTCGCTGCATGAGAAGGGAATAACGTTTAGTGCAGGGACGAGCCAGCAAAGTCTGGTCAAGGATAGTCCGAGGGAAGTCAGAGGTAGATAGTAGTTCAGCACTGCTCTCTGTCTGTGACCGGCTATCCATTCCCTCCACAGATGCTGCCTGACCCGCTGAGTCAATTTAATTTTTTTTTAATAGTAGATACCACATGGCTTAGGTATAAAGTTTCCTCCACATAGGTCATCAACTTGGAGACAGCAGGGTTTAGACTGGGTTGGTGAGTAAATTGTCCCTAAGCATTTTCCCATCCATATATCTGTTCAAATCGTTGACCAGCGATCACCCCATACACTAGCACTATCCTACACAATAGGGACACCTTACAGAGGCCAATTAACTTACAAACTTGCATATCTTGAAGAAGGGTCTCGACCCGAAATGTCACCTATTCCTTTTCTCCAGAGATGCTGTCTGACCCGTTGAGTTACTCCAGCGTTTACTGTCAGCGGTTTAGTGCAGTTCCTTCCTGAGTATGTCTTGGATCTCGCTCCCCTCGCCTTCAGCCCGTGAGCTGTATTTGTCTCCAGTGCTGTCCTCCCCCGCTGGCAGACCTTGAGCCCACGTTGTTGAGCGGTCATTATTGCCTCCTTCACCTCGCCCCACACTGCCCGCTCACACCACCCCGACCCGGCCGCTCCCGAGCACAGTGCCGACAATCGGGCCTCGCTGCCACCTGGCTGGCAATCCAGGGCTGCCCAGTGGCGCAGCGGGTAGAGTCGCCGCCTCACAGCGCCAGGGTCCCGGGTTCGATCCTGACTACGGGTGCTGTCTGTACGGAGTTTGTACGTTCTCCCCGTGACCACGTGGGCTTTCTCTGGGTACTCCGGATTCTTCCCACACTCCAAAGACGCACAGGTTTGTAGGCTAATTGGCTTCGGTAAAAAAATTGTGATTGTTCCTTATAGAGAATAGACAATAGACAGTAGGTGCAGGAGTAGGCCATTCGGCCCTTCGAACCAGCACCGCCATTCAATGTGATCATGGCTGATCATCCCCAATCAGTACCCCGTTCCTGCCTTCTCCCCATATCCCCTGACTCCGCTATCTTTAAGAGCCCTATCTAGCTCTCTCTTGAAAGCATCCAGAGAACCTGCCTCCACCGCCCTCTGAGGCAGAGAATTCCACAGACTCACAACTCTCTGTGTGAAAAAGTGTTTCCTTGTCT
Organism: Okamejei kenojei; assembly: GCA_035221665.1. Lineage (NCBI taxonomy): Eukaryota > Metazoa > Chordata > Chondrichthyes > Rajiformes > Rajidae > Okamejei > Okamejei kenojei. Next base: position 9,004,142 of record CM069164.1, read on the forward strand.
CCATTCTAAATGGCTTACCCCTTATTCTTAAAATGTGGCCCCTGGTTCTGGACTGCCCCCCCAACATCGAGAACATGTTTCCTGCCTCTAGCGTGTCCAAACACTTAATAATCATATATGTTTCTATAAGATCCCCTCTCATCCTTCTAAACTCCAGAGTGTACAAGCCCAGCTGCTCCATTCTCTCAGCCTATGTGTGTAGGATAGCGTTGGTGTACGGGGATCGCAGATCAGCACGGACTCTGTGGGCCAAAGGGCCTGTTTTCATGCTGTACCTCTGAGTGATGTACTCTGCCATGGTGTACCCTTTGCCGGTTGATTAGCCAGTATTTAACCAGGGATATTTTACCACTATAACCTGATCCTGGCAGCGATAATCTTAAAAGACAAAAAAAAAGTCATTAGAATTAAGATTGACCAGTATTTTAACAAATGTACAGTCTTGTCTATCTGGCGCACTTGAGCTGAGCATGAACTGTGAACGGACTTTGCAACTCACCCCACAGTGACGCAGCGGGTAGAGCTGCTGCCTCACAGCGTCGGAGACCCAGGCTCAATCCTGACCTCGGGTGTTGACTCTGTGGAGTTTGCACGATCTCCTTGAGACTGCAGGGGTTTCCTCCGGATGCTCCGGTTTCCTTCCCACCTCCCAAAGACGTGCGGGTTTGTGAGCGAATTGGCCTCGGTAAATTCCCCTTTGTGTGCAGGGAGTGGATGGGAAAGTGGGATAACGCAGAGCTGATGTAGATGTGCGGTCGATGATCGCTGTGGAAAGCATCCAGAGAACCGGCCTCTGAGGCAGAGAATTCCACAGACTCACAACTCTCCGTGAGAAAAAGTCTTTCCTCGTATCCGTTCTAAATGGCTTGCTCCTTATTCTTAAACTGTGGTTACAGCATATACAGATGCTTTATACGTGTATTTAGGGATGTCTCTAACAGGCTTTTGTACATGAAGCTGCTGAACCCTCTGCAAAATATATCCTGGATGACCCTTTAATCTGTCAACACTTGGGTCAAATCAATAGCTTCCAGTTATCGACTTTCCTTGTTAAATCTGTGCACATTAATCTTCAAATTAATCTTCCTTCAGCTCCTCCGTCACAAAGGAAACGACCTCTATCTGGCCAAACCCTTCATCACCACAGGACAGACACAAAACTGTGCTTGTTCAGAAAGGATTAAAATCCCTCAGATTGCCTCTGTGATTCTGTTAGATCGTGCCTGATCTCTCCTTTCATTCGTTTTCATGTCCAGTTGCTCGATCCCAAGTTATGGACCATATTGCAGCATCGGTGCAGACACTTGGGACAACATGATGCCAAGCCCAACTATTCTCATCTGCCTGTCCATGCTCCATATCCGGCCATTGTCTGCATTCCCATGACCTCATCTAAATGCCGCTGTCACATCCACCTCCACCCATGTCCCAGACACCCACCACCCTCTGTATAAGGTCATAGGTGATAGGAATAGATTCGGCCCATCAAACCTACTCTGCCATTCAGTCATGGCTGATCTATCTCTCCCTCCTAACCCCATTCTCCTGCCTTCTTCTCATAAACTGTAACACCCCTACTAATCAACAACCTATCTATCTCTGCCTTAAAAATATCCACTAACTGCCTCCACCTGTGGCAAATAATTCCACAGATTCACCACCCACTGGCTAAAGAAATGTCTCCTCATCTCCTTCCTAAAAGAATGTCCTTTAATCCTGAGGCTATGACCTCTAGTCCTAGACTCTCCCACTAGTGGAAACATCCTCTCCACATAATGGTATAAAAAAAAACCTTGCTCTGCACATCTCCTTTAAACCTTGGCCCAATTAGAACCTTCTGATTCCCTCTGTAGCCGAGAATTTCTCAAGATCCAAGAACGTGCTCAACCAATAAAGTCTCCATAGTCTCTGGAGTGGGAAATTCCATAGGTTTGTGTCTCTGTGAGCATCGGATATCCTGACTGTGAATCAGAGTCTGAAGAAGAGTCTCGACCCAAAACGGCACCTATTCCTTTTGTCCAGAGATGCTGCCCGACCCGCTGAATTACTCCAGCACTTTGTGTCTTACCTTCGGTGTAAACCAGCATCTGCGGTTCCTTCCTACCTCTTCACTGCCACAACTCTCCAGCCCAGGCACCTTCCATTACTTCCTTGTACACGGGACTCCAGCTGAGTTTTGGTTTGTGTAGGTTGGTGTGAACCTCCTTACTGTTGTACTTCACGGTCTTGGTCCATAAACGATTGGCCTTTAAATGAATTTGTCCCTCACCAAGTCCCTTTGAACATATTTTCTGTTTGCCCTGCGACCTACAGTCGGTGAATTTCAGAGCGTGGCTGCCTGTGGTGGAGTAAATACCGTTGGAAATGATCAAAAGGTTCGGAAGTCCCGTTGAATCTACGCTAATCCTTACATGCTCCCTGAACCCTGGAACCTTTAGACGTAGTTTAAATCGTGAGTCAGCGCAGAAGAGATTAGTTTAACTTGGCACCAAGTTTAGCACAGGCATTGTTTGAGTTTAGTTTTCCGAGGTACAGTGACAAGCTTTTAGTTTAGAGATGCAACGCGGAAGCAGGCCCTTTGGCCCACCGAGTCCGCGCTGACCAGTGATCACCCCGTACACTAAAGGGCCTGTCCCACTGTACAAGGTAATTCAAGAGTTCTCCCGAGTTTCCCCCTGTTTCGAACTCGGAGAATGTCTGTAAGCGGGTCCGTAGGAGTTTGTGGATGTCTCGAAGCGGCTCGCAATGCTAACGGTAGGTACTCGGGACATCCGGTAAACTCGTGACATTTTTTCAACACTGTGAAAAATGTCCTCGAGTAAAAAAAATACTCGTGATTGAAAGTTTTAAAAACGTTTTACTCGTGCGAGCCGCTACGGGACATCCACGAACTCCTACGGACATTCCCTGAGTTCGAATCAGGGGAAAACTCGGGAGAACTCTTGAATTACCTCGTACAGTGGGACAGGCCCGTCACACTATCCTACACACAAGGAACCATGCACAATTGTACCGATGCCAATTTACCCATCCGTCTTTGGCATGTGATCGGGTTCTGGAGAGAACCCACGTAGGTCTCGGGAAGAACGTGCAAACTCCCTACAGACAAACACCTGTAGTCAGGATCGAACTTGGGTGTCTGGCGCTGTGAGGCAGCATTGCTCACTCTACCGCTGCGCCACCGTGCAGACCTTTTGTTGCGTGCTAACCAGTCAGCAGAAAGACAATACATGATTGCAATTGAGCCATCCACCGTGTACAGATACATGATAAAGGGAATAACATTGCGCACATTATCAAGTATTTGTACATTATGGGTCGATTGTACGGTTCCTACTGGAGATAGACACACAATGCTGGAGTAACTCAGCGGGACAGGCAGCATCTCTGGAGAGAAGGAATGGGTGACGTTTTGGGTCGAGACCCTTCTTCACGGTCTCGACCCGAAACGTCACCCAGAGATGCTGCCTGTCCCGTTGCGTTATCCAGCTTTTTGTGTCCATCTTTGATTTAAACCAGCATCTGCAGTTCCTTCCTACACATGGACTGTTCCTACACTAGGTTTCAGACGCTAGGAGCTTGAAGAAGTGGTGTGAGGGGCTGTCGGCCCCACACTCTAGCATTTTGGTCGTCCTTTGTAAGATTGCCTCTCATTGTTTAGATAATGTGTGATTGGTTTAGTTTACTTTCGTTCAGAGATGCAACATGGAAACAGGCCCTTTGGCCCATCAAGGCCACGCCAACCATCGATCACCCGTTCACACAAGTTCAATGTTATCCCGCTTATCCCCACTCCTTACGCACGTATGGGGCCTGTCCCACGATGTGAGTTTACCCAAGAGCTCTCCCGAGTTTAAAAAAAAACTTTTTTTTTAAATTCTTGAAAATGTTTCACACTGTTGAAAAAAATTCACGAGTTTCACGAGCTTACCGTGTTTCCCGAGTACCTGCCGTTAGCGTTACGAGCCGTCCACGAGCTCCGACGTACCCGCTGCGTACATTCTACGTACTTACCACGAGTTTGATTTTTTTTTTAAACTCGGGAGAGCTCTTGGGTAAACTCGTACGTGGGACAGGGCCTTAAGGGCAATGTACAGAGGCCAAATAAACTACAAACCCACACGTCTTTGGGCTGTGGGAGGAAACCGTGACACCTGAAGAAAGCGCACATGGTCCCAGGGTTGTCTTTGAACATCAGGCCACAGAGGGGAAGGCATTCTCTCTTAGCTGGTAACCCTGGATATCTCAGTGCAAAGGTAAAATGGAAGCCCTTATCTCCCACACACAGGGAACGTACAGTTCTATGTTCTTCGTCAGTTGGCTGAGAGCGAGTGGGACCTGTGTCCACAATCTCGGACAGCTTGGCAGTGGTGGACAGCCAACTTCCTTCTGCCTCTGGGTGACAAGTAGAGGAGGTAACACAGGAAGGAGACGTTTCCTCGCGGCATGGTGAATCATGTGGGATTTCAAATGGAATACAAGTACTGACATGAGTCATTTGGCCTCTCCCATCCGTGCATTCCTGCTTCACTCTGATCTCATAGTCACAGAGTGATACAGTATGGAAACAGGCCCTTGGTCCAACATGTCCCAGCTACACTAGTCCCACCTGCCCATGCCCATATCCCTCCAACCCTCTTCTATCCATGTACCTGTCTAATTGCTTTTTAAACATCGCAATAGTCCCTGCCTCAACTACCTCCTTTGGCAGCTTGTCCCATACACCCGCCACTCTTTTTTTGTGAAAAAGTTACCACCTGAGATTCATATAAAATCTTTCCCCCTTCAGCATAAACCTATGTCCTCTGGCCCTCGATTCCCCTTCTCTGGGCATCAACCCAATCTATTCCCCTCACGATTTTGTACACCTCTATAAGATCGCCCCTCATCTCCCTGCGCTCCAAGGAAGAGGCTGCTTGTTCGAGCCTCCTCAACCTTGTCCATCTTCCCTCATCTAAGATTCTAAGTGACAGTTTTTGTTTTTAGAGATACAGCGCGGGGGAAACAGGCCCTTCGACCCACCGAGTCCGCACCGACCAGCGATCCCCGCACATTAACGCTATCTTACACGCACTAGGGACAATTTTACACTTACACCAAGCCAGTTAACCTACAAACCTGTACGTCTTTGGAGTGTGGGAGGAAACCGAAGATCTCGGAGAAAACGGGCGCAGTTCACAGGGAGAACGTACAAACTCCGTTTGGACAGCACCCGTAGTCTGGATCGAACCTGGGTCTCCGCGCTGTAGGGCAGCAACTCTGCCACTGTGTTGCCCTGTACAGTGATGCATCTGTAACGTTGCTGCCTCTCGGCTCCAGCGACCCAGGTTCATCCTGACCTCGAGTTCTCTCTGCGTAGAGTTTGCACGTTCTTCCGTGACTTAGGTTAATTGCGCGCTGTAAATTGCTCCTTGTACATCGTTGAGAGGTGGAATCTTTGGGGAGAGGAATTGCTGGGGATGAGGGGAAAGTAAAATAAGATTAAATTACGACATTTAAACAATGGCGACAGTGTGGTCAGTGCAGACCTGACGGGCTGAAGGGCCTGTATTCATTATGTAGTCCCATCTAAAGATATCAGCACGAGGTTTGGTGTAGGAAAGAACAGCAGATGCTGGTTTAAATGGAAGATAGACACAAAATGCTGGAGTAACTCAGCGGGTCAGGCAGCATCTCTGGAGAGAAGGAATGGGTGACATTCGTTTTGGGTCGGTCTGAAGAAGGGTCACCCATTCCTTCTCCCCAGAGATGCTGCCTGACCCGCTGAGAGTCACTCCAGCATTCTGTGTGCATCTCCTCGATTCCCTCTTGCTTTAAGGGATTTGCCAGGGATTTTCGGAGTCACTTTTGTTTTCAGAGTCACGTTAGTGGTTCTGGGTCTTACATAGACATAGAAACATAGAAATTAGGTGCAGGAGCAGGCCATTCGGCCCTTCGAGCCTGCACCGCCATTCAATATGATCATGGCTGATCATCCAACTCAGTATCCTGTACCTGCCTTCTCTCCATACCCCCTGATCCCTTTAGCCACAAGGGCCACATCTAACTCCTTTTTAAATATAGCCAATGAACTGGCCTCAACTACCTTCTGTGGCAGAGAATTCCAGAGACTCACCACTCTCTGTGTGAAAAATGTTTTCCTCATCTCGGTCCTAAAGGAATTCCCCCTTATCCTTAGACTGTGACCCCTTGTTCTGGGTCTTGTAACTGGCTGGAGAGCTGCTGTGGTGGATTGGATGGAGCGCTAACGTCTCTCTTTCTTTCTCTCCCTCCCCCCTTCCATGTCCCGCCAGATTACGATCATCTTCAAGAGCTTCCAGGAGTGCGTCGAGCAGAAGGTCTACCAGGCGGAGACGGACGACCTGCCCGTGGCCTTCGTGGACGGCTCGCGTAACGGCGGCGACAAGCACGGGGCCAACAGCCTGTGGGTGGCGGAGAAGGCGGGCGGGCAGCACATCGAGATCCAGGCCCGGTACATCGGCACCACGGTGGTGGTCCGGCAGGCGGGACGTTACCTCACCTTCGCCATCCGCATGCCCGAGGAGATCATGAACTCGTTCGAGGAGAACCAGGGGCTGCAGCTGTGCCTGCGCGGATGCCCCACCAACGAGCGCATGGACTGGGCGCTGCTGCAGGGCCGCGGCCACCAGGACGTGCCGGTGCACCGGTCGGCCGCTGCCAAGTGCAGGGACAAGCTGCCGGTGGAGGACCTGTACTTCTGGTCATGCGTGTTTGATCTCCTCACCACGGGCGACATGAACTTCACCCTGGCAGCCTACTACGCCCTGGAGGATGTCAAGAGCTTGCACTCCAACAAGGACAAGTTCCACATTTACCACAGGACAGCTGACTTGCCGCCGGGGAACTCGTGCCCCGAGGCCACTGTCCGCCACCCTCTCCCCTTCGGACTCCTGCTGCTGCTCTGCTGGCTCTGCTGCTCCCTGCCGCACCTATAGCCGGCCACCATCGCCGCTCGTTCGCTCTCACCCCCATCCCCCGCGCCCTCCTCCCCTCCTCACTTTGTACCCCTGCTCCTTCCCCTCCTCCTGCCTCCCACCCTTTACCCACCCCTCCCCTGCCGCTGGCTCGTATCTTATTTAAGATGCCCGCGTGCGCGCACACACACACACACACTCACGACTGCGCGCATCTCTCTCTCTCCGTTCGCGCTGCCAGCATCGCTGCCCGATTGCGGCCGGCTTCCCGTTGGTTTTGTGGTTACGTGTTTGTGATGACCCGTGGTGCGCGGGATTTGCACCAGGACGTGCCGTTGGGGGTAAACCGAGGCCAGGACCGGGCGTCACTGATCACCCACCCCCCGCCTCCTCCCGTCCCTGCCCATCCCGATCTCAGCCCCGACTTCCCACTGGGATTCCAGGTCTTGCCTAACCCCCCCCCCCCCACCCCACTCAGTCCCAGCCACCACTGTCCACACCCCCACCCTTCTCTCTCTCTGGGACAGAAGAGGTAGTCGGTGTGAGGTTGCAGATTTGTCTTGTTGCACTTTACTGCACCATCTCCCCCCCCCCCAGCCCCCAGCCCCTACGAGGGCCTTGCAGAATCTTCTAGTGCAAGGTAAAGCCAGTGAAGTCTGATCAAAGATAGCCCGAGGGTCACCGATGAGGTTGATAGTAGAAAGTATCTCTAAACCAAACTAACCTAAACTAAACTAAACTGGGATTACAATGAAGATAGACACAAAATGCTGGAGTAACTCAGCGGGTCAGGCAGAATCTCTGGACAAGAGGAATAGGTGACGTTTCGGGTCCAGACCCCTCAAGGGAAGAACGGAGATGAATTGAAAGAGTTACAAACTCAGTAACTGCGATATAAACTATTTATTAGGCAAATGTCCCTCTGTTAATGCGTTTAAATGTCCCAGGTGAAGGTTGTAGGTGACTGGCTCCATGGAGTACCGTGACACAGTGTGTGAGGTCCACTTCCTGCGGGAACCTTCATGTTGGTGTTGGGAAGACCCCCATTTTGAGAGCGGTGAAGGTGACAGACCCATGGTATTGCAGCTGGATTTGGTGTGTCAGATATCCCCCCCCCCCAACCTCCTCACTATCGGAGGGTAGAACGAGCTGGGGCAAGATTAAGAAGCCATCAAAATGCGTAGGAAGGAACTGCAGATGCTGATTTACACCGAAGATAGACACAAAATGCTGGAGTAACTCAGCGGGGTCAGGGAGCATCTCTGGAGAAAGGGAATAGTTGACATTTTGGGTCGAGACCCTTCTTCAGCGAGAAGCAGCCGATGGCCTTGAGTTCCCTGGACCTGGATCCTGATGTGAGGCCCACTCGTCCCCAGGTGGGGGAGATTGATGCCACTGGAGCCGGGGGGCACACGTACGGGAGGTACCGGGCCAATTAAAACCTTGCTTGCAGCAGTGTCACAGTAACAGACTCGGTGAAAAGGAAAAGATCACCGGACACGATGCTCGTGCACGAACACAGTTGGAAACATGGTCCGGAATGTTCCATCGCTAAAATAGATTTTGGTTTGTGTGGGTTGGTGTCAGGATCAAGGTGGTTGGGCGGCAAGGTGGCGTTGCTGCCTCACAGCGCCAGAGACCCGGGTTCGATCCTGACTACGGGCGCTGTCTGTACGCAGTCTGTACGTTCTTCCCGTGACTCGCCTGGATTTTCTCCGAGATCTACGGTTTCCTCCCACTCCAAAGACATGCAAGTTTGTAGATTGATTGGCTCGGTATAATTGTAAATTGCCCATAATGAGTGCAGGGCAGCATTACTGGGTGGGGACCGCTGGTCGGCACGCACTCGGTGGGCCGAAGGGCCTGTTCCTGTGCTGTATCTCTAAACTAAACGAAAGCTGACAGGGTTCGGGGCAATACCATGGGGCTGCACCTTTCACCTTCATTTCAAACTAACGCTCTCAAAATGGGCATCGTCTCACTACCAACATGAATGTAGCCGTTTCTGAACCTGGTGGTGTGTGACTGCAGGCTTAGATCATTAGATATAGAAGCAGAATTAGGCCATTCGGCCTAACGAGCCTTCTCTGCCAATTGATCATGGCTAATCCATTATTCCCTCTCAACCCCACTTTCCTGCCTTCTCGTCACCTCGGACACCCTTACTGTTTAAGAACCTATCAAACTCCATTTTTAAAATTACACCGCGGCTTGGCCTCCGCAGCCATCTGCGGCAGTGAATCCCACAGATTCACCACCCTCTGGCTAAAGAAATCCCTCATCTCCATTCGAATGGCACATCCTCGACTCCCCCTCCACTGGCCTCCGCTCATCCTGCCCGATGGTGGCAGCAAAGAAAAAGAGAGTGCGAAAATGTGAAATATCTCTGGTGTCTCGGTGACAACAACGCAAGGGCCCGTAAGACTTTGTTCCCTCTGCCCCATCCCTTCTGGTTCCCCTTATCCCACTCTCCCGAGGCCCAGAGGCACTTTATGTGGCCAGCGGTGTGTACTGGTGTGAATCGGGGCTCTCGGTGTGCAGATCACCGCATGCTATGGTGTCAGAACCACTGTAAATGCAGCGTTTTATATGGTTAGGTGTGATTTATATTTGTTAATATAATATATGGAGACTTTTGGTGAACATTTGTGACTGTACATATGGAGTAATGTAATATTTCTTTAAATATTAACGTCTGGACTTCTAACTCTAGCAAAACCTGTCGATGTGCTTTGCTTGCATTATTTTTGACGTTTTAAGAGAAAAGGGGTTTGCAAAAACGCGGGCCTTTTTTTAAAAAAAAGATTTCATTCGAGATTTAAAGGGGGTTTGTTGGCATCTCTGCGTTGTGGTCGTTGTGTACAAACAGTGCCGTGAAGGTCTCCGTCCGATCTTGCAGAGTATCTCCACAGCAGCGCACGTCACTGCGCCAAGCTCGGGCAGGCTCGTGCCCGCTGCCCCTTTTGCCCTTGCTATCCCTGCACCCTAGCCAGCTTGTGTGCCCACAGCACCCCTTTAAGAGAGTTGGGTTTTATTTTTAGAGGAATGGCACTTTATTTCAATGGTGACGTGATGATTTTAACAGTGACTGTAGTTCCGTTTTGTTTGAATTGTTACGATGAGTAGGCGGGCACGTCGATGTCCAAGGGTGGCGTGGCGTGGTACTTGATGTTTTCCATGGTCAGAATACATGGGGGGAGGGTGGGGGGTGGGGGGGGGGGAGGGGGATAAGGAACAGCTCAATTTTTCTATGTATAAATTCAGTGGGAGTTCCCTGCTTGTACATACTGTAAATTATTTATTATTGAGAAAACTATGAGTAAAGTTTTTTTTTGACTAAGAATTTCAACAATTTCATTTGTCGCTTGCTTTTGTTGTTGTCATCGTGCCTTTTCATAGAATCATAGACAATAGGGGCAGGAGTAGGCCATTCGGCCCTTCGAGCCTGCACCGCCATTCAATATGATCATGGCTGATCATCCAACTCAGTATCCTGTACCTGCCTTCTCTCCGTACCCCCTGATCCCTTTAGCCACAAGGGCCACATCTAACTTCCTCTTAAATATAGCCAATGAACTGGCCTCAACTACCTTCTGTGGCAGAGAATTCCACAGATTCACCACTCTTCTCATCTGGGTCCTAAAAGATCTTCCCCCTTAAAATGATCTTCTCATCTGGGTCCTAAAAGACTTCCCCCTTATCCTTAAACTGTGACCCCTTGTTCTAGACTTCCCCAACATCGGGAACAATCTTCCTGCATCTAGCCTGTCCAACCCCTTAAGAATTTTGTAAGTCTCCATAAGATCCCCCCCCCTCAATCTCCTAGATTCCAGCGAGTACAAGCCGAGTCTATCCAGTCTTTCTTCGTGTGAAAGTCCTGGCATCCCAGGAATCAGTCTGCTGAACCTTCTCTGTACTTTTACGGCGGTGAATCTTGGCGCCAAGCGGCAGAATACGCTGTCGCTCGCACGAGGCCGGTGTCGACTAATCACTGCTTTGATGCAGCATGGAGATGCAAGAAACTGCAGGTGCTGGAATCCTGCGCAAAAAAAAAAAGCAAAGTGCTGGAGGAACTCGACGGGACAGGCAGCATATGTCAAGGGAATGGACAAAGGTTGTGATTTTCTTCAAAAAAGGATTCTGAAAGGGAAAACGTCATCTGTCCATTCCATCCTCAGGTTCTCCCTGGCTCGCTGAGTCCCTCCAGCAGCCATACAATGCAGAAACATTGGAGGGGTGTATGGACAGGAAAGGTTTAGATGGATGTGGGCCAAACCTGGGCATGTGGGACTAATGTAGATGGGACATCACGGTTGGAATGGGCAGGTTGGGCCGAAGGGCCTGTCCCATGTTGTATGACTATAACTCGTCCATATTGACCAAGATGCCCCATCTAAGCTAGTCCCATTTGCCTGCGTTTGGTCCATATCCCTCTAAACTAAACTTCTTCTCTCGTGTCTATCTCCCATGTTACAAATGTTGGCCTCGCTGTCATCGTCCGTCCTGAAAAGGACGCGAGCTTCCGGCGACAATCAGTGGGAGCCATCGCTTGACGCAATAGATGATGGTGGTAGCAGAATGAGCGCGGGATACTTCCAGTTCCCAGCCCCGCCACGTGGACGCTTCTGCTGTGGGGCCTAAACGAAATTGCTGGATAGGAAAGGTTTTCTTTGAAGATACATCGCAGCCCATCAGCTCGTTTGCAGCAAGACTGTAAATTGGCCTAAAGATATAATGTGTGGAAAAGCTGTGATGCCTGAAGTTTACGCATTCAAGTTGGATGAAGTGGTTTTGACCTGTCCTGAAGTACCTCGGTCTCCTCAGACCCCTGCCGGACGTCTCCCTCCATTGGTACCTAGGTCTCTACCCACCGCGCCACTGTGCCCCCCTAATGAACCCCCGTAACCAGCAGCCCGTTCCATACACCCGCCACCCTCTAAGTGACAAGGTTGCTCCTCTGCTCCCTATCTAGTCTTTCCCCTCTCGCCTTCAACCTATGACCACTGGTCTTTGGGCTTTGACCTTTGATGTCAGTGTGTGTCCGAAACTCTGGTTATTCCCATCAGAAAATCAACATTGTTACTGATAGCTGGAGGGGATGAGGGGATGGGGTGCAAGGAAGGAACATGGAATGCAAAAGTCACAGGTTCATAAGTTATAGGAGTAGAATTAGGCCATTCGGCCCATCGGGTGGACACTGCCATTCAATCATCGCTGCTCTCTGCCTCCTAATCCCATTTTTTCTGCCTTCTCCCCACAACCCTCGACACCTGTCCTCGGAAGGCAGTTCCACCTCTGGGCTGAGACCCATCCAGAGCAAGGGTCCCCACCCGAAACATCGATTGTCCATTTCCGTCCATAGGTGCTGCCTGACCCACTGAATTACTCCAGCACGCCTAGACGCAGGAAGCTGCAGATGCCAGAGTCATGAGCAACGCAGCGCACTAGAGGAACTCGCGTTGGGAATAGGCTGGGTAAACGCACGGAGTTAGCCCAGAGTTGGGCAATCGAGAACCGGGGGGACATAGCTTTAAGGTGGGGGGGGCGGAATGATTTAACGGGGTGACTTTTTTTACACAAAGGATGGTGGGTGAATGGAACGAGCTGCCAGAAGAGACTTTTTGTTTTTTTTAAAAAATATTTTTATTTAATAGAGGTAAATACATCAGTGTACATCACATGTATATTGTTACAATCATTGTACCCCATAATTTTATGGCTTTTAAGAAAAAAAGAATAGCAGCAAAGAGAGTAAAGTAGGTGAAAAGAGTTGTGAAAGTGAAAGAGCGTGCCAAAGGGGGAAAAAACCCTTGGTCAAAGAGTTAGAGAAAAGGAATTAAAAGATAGACCCTAGAAACATAAAAGAAAAAAGAGAGAGAGAGAAAGAAAATCCAGTTACTATATTATATATATCACGCAAAAGGAATCTGCCAACTCGATAGTTTTTCATCCCCCCCCCACCAAGACCCGAGGTATCCTTGCACCCTATGTTTGTAGCAATTCTATGAATGCAGACCACGTCTGATAGAAACGATCTGATTTTCCTGCCAGAAGAGGTTTAAGAAACATTTAGACAGATATAGCATTCACGGATAGGATAGGTTTATAGAGATATGAGCCAAACGCGGGCAGGCGGGGTTCGTGTAGATGTGACATGTTGGTCGGTGTCGGCTAGTTGGGCTGAAGGACCTGCTTCCACGCTCTGTGACTCTAGTACTCAGCATCTGTGGAGAAAATGAACGGGTGACGATTCAGGTCAGGACCTTTCTTCAGACTGACAGAGTAGGGGGGGGGGAGGAAGCTGGAAATGAGGGGACTCCTCCAGCAGTTTGTTTTTCACTCTGAATTACAGCTGTGTTATCATTTCTCCCGGTAACACATTCCAAATAATAAAATGTAACCACAAGGTTGAAATAAATAAGTTATTTAACTATTAGTTGAATGATACAGCATGGAAACTTCAGCCCAACTTGCCCACACCGGCCAACATGTCCCAGCTACACTAGTCCCACCTGCCCGTGTTTGGTCCATATCCCTCCAAACCTGTCATATTCATGTACGTGGCTAACCGTTTTTTTTTAACATTGGGATAATCCAAGCCTCATCTATCTCCTCTGGCAGCTTGATCCACACACCCACCACCCTTTGTGTGAAAAAGTCACCCCTCAGATTCCTATTAAATCTTTCCCCTTCACCTTCAACCTATGTCGTCAGGTCCTCAATTCCCCTACTCTGGGCAAGAGACTCTGGGCAAGAGACTCTGTGCATCTACCCGATCTATTCCTCTCATGATCTTATACACCTCTATAAGATCAGCCCTCATCCTCCTGTGCTCCAAGGAATAGAGACCCAGCCTGCTCAACCTCTCCCTATAGCTCACACCCTCTAGTCCTGGCAACATTCTCGTAAATCTTCTCTGTACCCTTTCCAGCTTGACAACATCTTTCCTATAACACGGTGCCCAGAACTGAACACAATACTCTAAATGTGGTCTCACCAACGTTTTATACAACCACAACATGACCTCCCAACTTCTACACTCAATACTCCCTGATGAAGGCCAAAGTGCCAAAAGTCTATTTGACCACCTTATCTACCTGCGACTCGACCTTCAAGGAACCACGCACCTGTACTCCTAGATCCCTCTGCTCTACAACACTACCCAGAGGCCGACCATTCACTGTGTATGTCCTGCCCTTGTTCGACATCCCAAATTACAGCATTAAATTCCATCAACCGTTCCTCCGCGCACCTGGCCAATCGATCCAGAGCCTGCTGTGATTTTTCACAACCATCTTCACTCTCGGCAGAACCACCCACTACTGTATCATCAGCAAACTTGCATATCTTGCCGACCATCGATTCTGCTCCCACGACTTATGAGATGAGAGCACCCGGAGGAAACGCACAGGGGTGACGGGGAGAACGTGAAAACTCCACGCAGACAGCATCCGAGGTCGGGATCGAACCTGGTGTCAGGCACGGCGAGGCAGCAGTTCCACCTGCTGCACCACTGTACCTCCGGGTGAACTGCCATCATTTGGTCTTTGGACATCTTTCGGGTTTAGCTATTAAACGGCACCTACTGCAGGATACCATGATCCGTGGGAGGACAGGTCTGGGTGCCATATCAGCAATGGACCTGGCTAACTATAGATGTACAAAGTCATGCGAGGAATAGATCGGGCAGACGCACAGTCTCCAGAGTGGGGGAATCGAGAACCAGAGGACATGGTTTAAGGTGAGAGGGGGGAAAGATTTAACAGGAACCCGAGGTCTCACTTTTTTACACAAAGGGGGGTGGTGGGTGTATGGAGCGAGCTGCCTGGGGAGGTAGCTGAGGCAGTTACTATTGCGTTTAAGAAACATTTAGTCAGGTATGTAGATAGGACAGGGATTATTGCAATGTTTTAAAAATCAACTAGACAGGTACATGGATAGGAAAGGTTTAGAGGGATGTGGGTCAAACGCAGGCAGGTGGGACTAGTGTAGATGGGGCAAGTTGGACTGAAGGGCCTGCATCCACGCTGTATGTCTATATGAGTGGAGCTGGAAGTCAAGGCTGACATAGGTTGCGCACTCAGCACAGTGTATATTTAGACCGCAGAGTTAATGCTTAGAACGGCAGCATTCGCACGGATTGATTGACGGTTTAGACAGCCAGATACATACCATCCCGGCTGCAAATAGCGGCAGCCATTCCGCTGAGCTGGCGACATCGAAATCCCTGGCTCCTATCCCACTGCTGCTGCAGCACCAGCTGTGTAACAGGGACTGCAGAACCTGCATGACTGCGAGCAGGGCACTGCTGATCGTTCCCTAATCTCTTCCTAATTCAATTCTTCACGCAGACATCCACATAGCTCCATGGGGGAGAACGCCTATCTCTAAGTCAGTAAATTGTGGTTCAAATTCCAATTTGTTTAGTTTCGTTTATAGATACTGAGCAGAGGCAGGCCCTTCGGCCCTCCGAGTCTGTGCCGGCCCAGCGATCACTAGAACACTAGCACTAGTAACTCCACTGCTGTGTGGCTAAAGTGTAGGCTATCACAGAACAATATGGGGCAAAAGGAATCAGAGTCATAGAACCATGCAACACGAACGTAGGCCCTTCAGCCCATCCCGTCCATGCTGACCAAGATGCCCCATCTGCCCGTGTGTGGCCCATATCCCACTAAACCTATCCGATCCATGTACTGTCCAAGTGTCTCTTTAGTGTTGTGATTGTACCTGCCTCAACTACCTCCTTTAGTTGTAGTTTCAGAGATACAGCATGGAAACAGGCCCTTCGGCCCACCGGGTCCGTGCCGACCAGCGATCTCCGCACATTAACACTCACTAGGGACAGTTTTTTCCGTTTACCAAGCCAATTAACCCACAAACCTGCACGTCTTTGGAGTGTGGGAGGAAGCCGAAGATCTCGGAGAAAACCCACGCAGGTCACGGGGAGAGCGTGCAAACTCCGTACAGACAGCGCCCGCAGTCGGGATTGAAGCCGGGTTCTCTGGCGCTGCATTCGCTGTAAGGCAGCAACTCTACCGTGACTGCCCGCCGTGACTGTCCTCTGGTGGCTCATTCCACATACCCACCCATGAGTGAAGAGCTTGATCCTCAGGCTAGATCCTATGTCCTTTGGTTCTTGTTTCCCCTTCTCCGTACATCCACCCTGTCTATTCCATCAACATCAACATTAACCCTAACCCTAAATGGTTGAGAGCTTCAAGCTTTTTGCCGTTAATATTACCAATGATCTTTCGTGGACCAGCCACATTGATGCAACAGTCTAGAAGACACACCCACGCCTCCACATCCTGAAGATATTTGGCCTGTCTCCAATATCTGTTACCAACTGCTGCCGATGCACCAGAGGGAGCATACTGTCAGAGTGTATCACAGCTTGCTTTGGGGATAGCTCAATAGCAAGATCGCCAGAAATTACTGAGAGTTGTCCAGACTTCCCACTCTTCACTCTATTTATACTTCACTTTGCCTCAGAGAAGACAACATCATCAAAGACTTGTCCCACCCCGGCCATTCCTACGTCTCCCTGCTCCTGTCGGGCAGAAGGTTCAGAAGCTTCAGAGAGTGCACCACCACACTCAGGAACAGCTCCTTCCCCTCTGTTATCAGGCTTCTGAACGGTCCTTCCAGAAGCTAGGTTACTGTCCCATTCACCTCTACCCCATTGCGGACATTGGACTTTGTCTCTGGAACTGGTGCGCTACAATGCTGAGAATATTCTGCACTCTGTATCTTTCCCCTTTGCTCTATCTACTTTACCTGAATTTGATTTGATCGTGTATATGTACGGTGTATCTGGTCTGTGTAGGAAAGGACTGCAGATGCTGGTTTAAATCGAAGGTAGACACAAAATGCTGGAGTAACTCAGCGGGTGAGGCAGCGTCTCTGGAGAGAAGGAATGGGCGACGTTTCGGGTCGAGACCCTTCTTCAGACTAGATAAAGATAGACAAAGATAGAATGTAATAGACAGTAAGACTAGTGGGAGAACTGGGAAGGGGATGTTAGAGAAGTCAATGTTCATACCACTGGGGTGTAAGCTGCCCAAGCGAAATATGAGGAGCTGCTCCTCCAATTTGCGCTGGGCCTCACTCTGACAATGGAGGAGGCCCAGGACAGAGGGGTCAGATTGGGAATGGGAGGGGAGTTGAAGTGCTGAGCCACCGGGACATCAGGTAGGTTAAGGCTTGTTAAGGGTTTGGACACGCTAGAGGCAGGAAACAAGTTCCCGATGTTGGGGGAGTCCAGAACCAGGGGCCACAGTTTAAGAATAAGGAGTAAGCCATTTAGAACGGAGACGAGGAAACACTTTTTCTCACAGATAGTGGTGAGTCTGTGGAATTCTCTGCCTCAGAGGGCGGTGGAGGCGGGTTCTCTGGATGCTTTCAAGAGAGAGCTAGAGAGTGCTCTTAAAAATAGCGGAGTCAGGGGATATGGGAGAGGGCGGTGGAGGCAGGTTCTCTGGATGCTTTCAAGAGAGAGCTAGATAGGGCTCTTAAAAGTAGCGGAGTCAGAGGATATGAGGAGAAGGCAAGAACGGGGTACTGATCAGCTATGATCACATTGAATGGCGGTGCTGGCTCGAAGGGCCGAATGGCCTACTCCTGCACCTATTGTCTATTGTCTATTATAAGGCGGCCTGAGCGGAGGTGTTCAGTGAAACGATCGCTGAGCCTGCGCATGGTGTATCCGACCTGTTTGGTTAGCATGCCCACCTCAGTACACGTGATAATAATAATCCTGAACCATCAGGTGAGCGACCAAGCCTGGCCTCTGCCCCTCAGACTGATGGAGATGATAAACACCATGGACATCGCTCCGAAACTCACAGGTGCCTCTAGAGCGGAGACACTAACTTCGCACCGTTCCACTTGGCAGAACTACATCTGACTCATCACAAGCCTTGACATTTGAGCTTCCTGTGACCAGATTGTCTGCTTTAGTAATCCTGAGGACGCACCGCACAATTGCTGCCGGTAGACACAAAACGCTGGAGTAACTCAGCGGGTCAGGCAGCATCTCTGGAGAGAAGGAATCGGTGATGTTTCGGGTTCAGTCAGAGGGGCGGTTGCATGGGCTTGGTTGCTCACCTGAAGGTTAATGTCACGTGTACTGAGATACAGGGAAGAGATTTGCATGCTAACCAAACAGATCAGATACAAGGGTACACAAAAAGCTGGAGAAACTCAGCGGGTGCAGCAGCATCTAAGGAGCGAAGGAGATAGGCGACGTTTCGGGTCGAGACCCTTCTTCAGATCAAATACAACATACATTTACCCACTCCAGTCAAACTCCAGTGCAAGTATAGAACATTTTGAAGAAGGGTCTCGACCCGAAACGTCACCCATTCCTGCTCTCCAGAGATGCTGCCTGTCCCGCTGAGTTACTGTAGCATTGTGCGTCTGTCTACCTTCAGTGTAAACCAGCGTCTGCAGTTCCTCCCTGCTGTACCATGACTGAGACGCAGGCCCTCTGCACAACCTGAAGCGATGCTGCTCCCTGCTGCTTACACTGACACATGACGCCTGAAACAAAGGAGCCTCAGACCATTTGTTAACGAAGAAACTGCAGATGCTGGAGAATCGAGGGTTACACAAAATGCTGGAGAAACTCAGCGGGTGCAGCAGCATCTAAGGAGCGAAGGAGATATGCGACGTTTCCGGTCGAGACCCACCGTTTCGGGTCGAGAAAATCACCTCCTGCACCCACACACAACTGACTGACTTCATTCATTTCACCACCAACTTCCATCCGGCACTCAAATACACTTGGACCATTTTCGACATTTCCCTACCATTTATTGACCTCACAATCTCTATTGCAGGTGATACACTCCTGACCGACATCCACTACAAACCCACTGACTCCCACAGCTACCTGGACTACTCTTCCTCCCACCCTGCTTCCTGTAAGGACTCCATCCCCTATTCCCAATTCCTCCGTCTACGCCGCATCTGCTCCCAGGATGAGGCGTTTCACACCAGGTCATCACAAATGGCCTCATTCTTCAAGAACGGGATTCCCCTCCCCCACTATTGATGAGGCTCGCACCAGGGTCTCCTCCATACCCCGCAACACTGCCCTCTCTCCCCATTCCCCCACTCGCAAACAGGGCAGAGTCCCCCTGGTCCTCACCTTTCACCCCACCAGCCGGCAAATACAACAGATAGTCCTCCGCCAGTTTCGCCACCTCCACGTGACCCCTCCACCCGCCACATCTTCCCATCTCCCCCCCTGTCTGCCTTCCGCAAAGACCGCTCCCTCCGCGACTCCCTTGTCAATTCTTCCCTCCCCTCCCGCTCTACCCCTTCCCCGGCACTTTCCCTTGCAACCGCAAGAAATGCAACACTTGTCCCTTCACCTCCCCCCTCCACTCCTTTCAGGGACCCAAGCAGTCCTTCCAGGTCCGACAGAGGTTCACCTGCACCTCCTCCAACCTCATCTACTGCATCCGCTGCTCCAGATGCCAGATGATCTATATCGGTGAGACCAAGCGGAGGCTTGGCGATCGTTTCGCCGAACACCTCCGCTCGGTCCGCAAAAACCAACCCGACCTCCGGTGGCTCAGCACTTCAACTCCCCCTCCCATTCCGTATCCGACCTCTCGGTCCTGGGCCTCCTCCATGGCCAGAGTGAGCAACACCGCAAGTTGGAGGAATAGCACCTCATATTCCGCTTGGGGAGTTTGCATCCTTTGGGCTTGAACATTGAATTTTCTCAATTCTGTTAACCCCCTGCTGTCTCCTCCCCCTCCCACCTCTCCCTCAGCCCTCGGGCCCTGGCATTCCCTCTATCTCTATCTCCCTCCCCCACCCTAGTCGCACCAGCTTCTCATTTTCACACCACAAACAGCTTACAATGGCTTGTTCCCTTTATCATCAATACTTTTTTGCATATCTTTCATTCATTGTTCTTTATCTCTCACATCACCGTCTATATCTCTTGTTTCCCTGATCCCTGACCAGTCTGAAGAAGGGTCTCGACCCGAAACGTCGCCTATCTCCTTCGCTCCTTAGATGCTGCTGCACCCGCTGAGTTTCTCCAGCATTTTGTGTAACCCCCAGCCTCAGACCATTGACCTGCCCGGCCAGCGAGCCTCACGCACCCCCTGCCTTCCCACTGCCCAAGGATCCAAGGACATTTACCAAGTACTGCCCCGATTAGTAAACCGTTCAATACTTACTATGTCATCTCCTTGTCATTCAGGGAAACCAAACACGGAAACCCCGTGTGAAACGCCACAGTTTTTTTAACCAAAAATAAATGTAATCAAATATTACAAGAATAATACAAAACAAAACACCACCAACTTTAGTACAAAGTAAAACAAGGTTGATTCCCGGGATGGTGGGACTGTCACATGCTGAGAGAATGGAGCGACTGGGCTTGCACACTCTGGAGTTTAGAAGCATGAGAGGGGATCTTATTGGAACATATACGATTATTAAGGGTTTGGACATGCTAGAGGCAGGAAACATGTTCCCGATGTTGGGGGAGTCCAGAACCAGGGGCCACAGTTTAAGAATATGGGGTAAACCATTTCGAACGGAGACGAGGAAACACATTTTCTCACAGAGAGTTGTGAGTCTGTGGAATTCTCTGCCTCAGATGGCGGTGGAGGCCGGTTCTCTGGATACTTTCAAGAGAGAGCTAGATAGGGCTCTTAAAGATAGCTGAGTCAGGGGATATGGGGAGAAGGCAGGAACGGGGTACTGATTGGGGATGATCAGCCATGATCACATTGAATGGCGGTGCTGGCTCGAAGGGCCGAATGGCCTACTCCTGCCCCTGTTGTTTATTGTCATATTCTTAAATATCAAATATGCTGAATATTAAACAGCTATGTTGCAATCCTTGTCAAGGACGCATTCCACCCCCCGCGATGCCCAGCGGTCCCGCAAATGCCCCAGGGTGCCCGTGGACAGCGCGTGGTCCCTCTCTAACCCCACCCGAGCGCGGATGTAACCCCCGGAAAAGGGGCAGGCAGCGGGCTCGGGCAGAGAGAGCCCTCTTCCGCCTGGCGCCGTGACTGGCGGACGGCCCAGCCTGGCCAGGCCCAGCAGCAGCCCAGCCAGGACAGTAACAGCACAGGTGTGCAGCGGGTAGAGACACTGCCTCACAGCCCCAGTTCCCTCTGTTGACCTCTTGTCCTCAAGGTCATGAGTCAAAGAGCGTGGAAACAGGCCCATCAGCCCAACCTCCCCCACGCTGACCTACATGCCCCATCCACGCCAGTTCCACCTGCCTGCATTTGACTGGGTGGTTTTAGAGAGTGACTACGAGCTGTCCACGGGCACTCTGGGGGATATCCGGGACCGCTGGGCACCGCTGGGGGTTTGGAATGCATCCTTAATAATGATGGAGTAATAGTTATTTAAGAATACTTGTTTGACGTATCATAATGGTGGGCTTGTTTGTGTTGTACAAGTTATTGTAATGATTAGAAAAACCTATTTGTGATTTAATAAAGAACCAAGCCCGGCCACCCACCACTGAGGGCTGAAGATGGAGGTCAGAGGGAGAAGGTACAAACTCTATAGACAGCATCTGTAGTCAGAATTGAACCCAGGTCTCTGGCGCTGTAAGGCAGCAACTCTACTGCTGTGCCACCATGCCATCTGCTGCATAGGTAGGGACTACAGATGCTGTTTTATACTGAAGATAGACACAGCAGGCAACATCTCCGGAGAAAAGGAATTGGTGACGTTTTCGTCAGACCAGGAATCTCTGCAATTTCACAAGTAATTCCTTGTTTAGTACGGGCATCGATGTAATGGGGAGAAGGCATGAGAATGGGGTTCGGAGGGAGAGATAGATCAGCTATGATTGAATGGCGGTGTGGGCTTAATGGGCTGAATGGCCCAATTCTACTCCTATCACCAATGATCTTACGACCTGCCGGTATGAACGGTGGGCCCTGCTCGCACACGCGGCCTCCGCAATCAGGCCCGAGCCACCGGCATTGGCGAGAAGCACCCGCCAAGATCAAGGAGGGGCGTGGAACGTCGAGGCTGGGGGCCGCGACACGGAGAACAGAGGGGGCCCGGTGTGGGGGGGCCGCCGAGAACAATGGAGCGTGGGGGAAGGCACTAACCATATTTATGGGTACTTTTGAAACGTTGTCAGTGTCTTGTGGTGACTCTTTTGTGTGCCGTGCATGCAAAAAACCCCAGAGAATTCCACTGCACCTTGTGGTGGGAGATTGCAGCCTTCACGTGGCCCACCCTGTCTCGACTAATGCAATCAACCCGGCGTTCACAAACAGATGGGTGTGGTGTTTTGGTGTCTACAACCTTCGCCTATGCACGCCATACGCAAGAGGACTTAGTCTAAGTATAAAGTATTCATCTATCCATCCATCTTTCCCATATCCCTCCTCGCCTATCCGATCCATGTCCCTGTCTAAATGTTTCTTAAACAGAGAAAATAGGTGCAGGAGGAGGTCATTCGGCCCTTCGAGCCAGCACCGCCATTCATTGTGATCATGGCTGATCGTCTCAAATCAATAACCCGTGCCTGCCTTCTCCCCATATCCCCCGATTTCGCTAGCCCCTAGAGCTCTATCTAACGCTCTCTTAAATCCATGTCTAAATTATGTCTACTCACTAATTCTATGCTATCCCATTTTCCCGTCCACTCCGTACACACAAGAGTCAGTTTAGAGGCCCATTAACCTACAAACCGGCACGTCTTTGCGATGTGGGAGGTAAGAAACAGGAGCGCTCAGAGGAGCCCCACACGGTCACAGGGATTACGTGCAAACTCCACAGACAGCATCTGAGGTCGGGATCGAACTGTGGTTCTCTGGCACTGTAGGGCAGCAGCTCTACCAGATGCACCACTCCTGTGTTCTCCCATAGGTGGCTGAACCGTCTGTGGAATTCTCTGCCTCAGAGGGCGGTGGAGGCAGGTTCTCTGGATGCTTTCAAGAGAGAGCTAGATAGGGCTCTTAAAAATAGCAGAGTCAGGGGATATGGGGAGAAGGCAGGAACAGGGTACTGATTGGGGATGATCAGCCATGATCACATTGAATGGCGGTGCTGGCTCGAAGGGCCAAATGGCCTAATCCTGCACCTATTGTCTATTGAACCTTTCTCTGGCAATATCATTGCCAGAAATCTTTAGGATTTTATCCCCAAATACTCTCTACTCCTTAAATCCCACTGCTTTTCCACCTGCCCCATTAACTCCTTAAAAGACTCAGTTCTGCATTTCATTTGATAAAGCAGGGGAGGGTATATTACTGTTGAATTAATCACCCGGCCCACCGTCCGACACTGAAATGCACCACCATCTGAGTAATAACTTGGCAACACACAGTAAGGTGTAGGAAAATTTAATACGTACTATAAACAAAGTATTTACACCCAAAATGCACTAACAGTGGCCTTTTTCACAAATATAAATTAATATTTACTTTTCTTTAAAGTCATTTAAAAAGTCCACAAGTTTTACAGAACTGTACCGACCATTTCAGCAAAACAAAAAAACTACGTGGGACTTGGCAGCTGATATTTCATTGTCCTCCTCCGTCACATCAACGTCCGTCTCCACCATTCTTACCGTCTTGTGGCTGCAGCCGTTAGAAAATGTCCTAAAAAAAGGGAGAACGTGGGGGATATGTTCCTTGTGTCTGGTGGGGGCGAGGCAGCTTCGGAAGGTGACGGCGGTCGTGTGGAAGATTGGGAGGAATCGAGGTGGGATATCAAGGGACTACACACCAGTTGAACACAGCCCGACTGGTTTCTGATCTCAGCAAGACCTCGTGGAGCTTTCTACACGGTGGCAGACCAATTCAGTTTGTGTTTTAAGTGGTCAAGTAAATGCAGGAAGCTTTCTTCAGAAGTACCTTTGGAAGGGTCGGTCTCCCTCAGTCTCCTCCAGCTGGTATTGTCCAGCACCCCAGCTCACGTTCATTGTTACAACCTCCTCACACTTTACCCATGGACAACACAGCTAAGATTCAGCCTGAATACTGATTGTGGAATTGTACATTCCTGCAAGATCCCCCCCCCGCTCATTTCCCCGACAAAGCAAATGCTTTCGCTTGACGCACTACCGCCCCCCTTGACTCCATCCAAGGACACAAGCAGCCTTTCCAGGTGCGACAGAGGTTCACCTGCACCTTCAACAACCTCATCTATTGCATCCGCTGCTCTAGGTGTCAGCTGATCTACATCGGTTAGACCAAGCGTAAGCTTGGCGATCGCTTCGCCCCCCCCCCCCCCCCAACATCAGTCTGAAGGGTCTTGCCTATTTCCTTCACTCCACAGATGCTGCGTCACCCGCTGAGTTTCTCCAGCACTTTTGTCTACCCACTGCTCATCTGGGCTGAAGTAGATCAATGACATCTTAGGTCGTGATCTCTATATCTGTGGCACTACACTTCTTGGTGGTGTGGATACTATCTGACCTCGAGCTTAATATGCAATCTGTATAGGGGGGGGGGGGAATTCCTTTGCATTTCCTCCTGCCCCAGCGCCCTGTATTAGGAGGTACGGTCTTTGTATCTCCGATACAACATACAACCCCGTCCACCAAATGCCACCTGATGTGTTGACCGAGTGGCAGGATTGACACAAGCAGCTCACTGCACCGAGGTGCATGGGTGTCCGCATGGCTCCAGCCCAGCCACGGGAGGCTCAGGCAAGGCATGATCCAGCCACGGGAGGCTCAGGCAAGGCATGGTCTAGCCACGGGGCGAGTGGGTCACCTTGGCCTACGCCCACAACGTTTAACGAGAAGAATGATGATGTGGGGAAGAGCACATTCCAAATTAACGACTGACGTGCTGGAGAAACACAACTGACGGAGATAGAGGAGGTTAGAGCCTTGAGGGAGGCTCAGAGTTTCTGATCATCGGGCTAACTCTAGAGTGGGGGGGGATCCAGTAACAGGTCACAATGTCAACAGGACTCAAAGAGCCACCCCCCCCCCGGGAAGTGTCCATCAGCCTTCAGTCTTGGAGGAAACACGTTGCACATTTAATGTAAATCTCTCATTAAATATTTCTGCCTAGTAGGAGCTAAAGTATTGCAGTGATGGGGTGGGAGATTGCAACCTTCACGTGGTCCGCCCTGTTTCAACGAATGCAATCAACCCAGCGTGCACAATCAAATAAGATCAAATAGAACAAGTTGTCCGACAACTTTAGGCTGTGCGCGGCACACGCAAGAAGAAGATTCCATGTTGACAACATTAACCAATGGTGCTGTGCAACTTAATGTTCCAACACTGTCAGGTGGAGCAAACCATCTCCTCCACAGACACAGGCCGATTATTGTTAGCAGCAGAAAACACAAGGATGAGAAGCAGGTAGTTTTTGGTATAACCTCATGGTTGTGCCAATAGGCAATGGATGGGGTGTTGGGGCCAGAGAGTTTCAGACTCGCAATAACAAAGTTATTTTTTATCCTGCACGATTTTTCAAAAATAAAGTTTCTGTTTAATAGTTTAATGTTTACTTTTGTTACTGCAAGCTAAAAGGGCTAAAGCCTCTTGGTTCCGTAGAGCCTCATTGCACAAGAGCCAATAGAAGCAACGGCTTGTCAATTTCAATGCCTTCCCGCGGTGAAACTAGCAGCTGTGTTCTTAAAAGACAATGGTGTCTGATTACTGCGGGGAGGTTTTTCTTCCAACACTGATTTTTTTTCTCCGAGACAGCTTTTTTTCCAGCTTATCGATTTCCAAATTGTTAAGTGGTTCTCCGGCTCCCAGTTGAAATAATGTTATAAGTCTTTGTAACACTATTAATGTTGCCCAATTCATCCGGCTCGTTACATCCAACCCTTCTTATGGAAACCATCGTTACAGCAGAACTACCTGTACTAAATGCAAGACAGTGAAGTATCGGTCCAATCACTAACTGTGACCAGGTTCATTAACAAAGCTTAACCTCGGTGACAACAGGTAGTCAGCGGGCCAGATCCCATTTTGGCGTTCACTAGCTGTACACTTACTTAAAAACAAAAGTTGCACTTTTATCATCTATCTCACAATCTGGAAGTACTGTTTCGAGAGGGGAACAGATGGGGTAGACAGTGAGAGTTTCGAGAGGGGAACAGATGGGGTAGACAGTCAGAATCCTTTTACCAGGATGGAAATATCAAATACTAGAGGGCGTAGCTTGAAGGTGAGAGGGGCAAAGTTTAAAGGAGATTTGCGGGGCAAGTTGTTCATTTACACAGAGGGTGTCGAGTGGTTGGAACGTGCTGCCACTGGTGGTGGTTGAAGCAGACACATTAGTGCCATTTTAAAGACTTTTGGATGGGTACATGGACATGCACGGAATGGTGGGATATGGGTTGTGTGCAGGTAGATCAGGGATGGTTTTGGCATCATAGACATTGTGGGCCAAAGGGTTTCTTGTGCTGTACTGTTTCATGTTCTATAATCTACTTGCTTCCACACTCATTCAACCCCAGTGGGAGTGTTTGGCCTGCTGTGTGGACTGCAGAAACATTGCCATGTTGGAGGCAAGTCAACGGAACAGGGGAGCACATTCAGGACCACGTTAAGATGAAGTGAGAGGAAGGAAGGAATTAGGATTCCAGGGCTTGTTAGCACATCAGTGCCCGAACAAAGTACAGATAAGGAAATCATTTAAAGGCATCTGGATGAGGACTGACTGAAAGCAGAACTGGGGGAAGTTAGAAACCTGGAGCAAAAAAGCAGAAAATGGAACCGGCAGGTCTAGATCATCAGTTGGAACAATATTTTGGATTGAGACACTGCATCACAACATGGAAAGATAGGAACGGAATGCATTTGCAGAATGGAAGGCTGAGATCGAGGAACATTCCCTCATCCTCTATTTGGGAAGGTTACACACTTGTACTCAACTGTACCCAGAAAATAATTTCACTGCATCTCGTTACGTGACAAATGTGCCGCAAGGGATTGCAGCGGCCCTGACCACCACACGAACCAACCTCCCTGCCATGGTCTCCAATTATACCTCGCGCTGCCTCGGCAAGGCCAGCAGCATCATCAAGGACCAGTCGCACCCTGGCCACTCCCTCTTCTCCGCTCTCCCATCAGGCAAGAGGTACAGAAGTATGAAAACGCACATCTCCATATACAGATACAGGGTGTTTCTTCCCAGCTGTTATCAGGCGACTGAACCATCCTATCACAACCAGAGAGCAGTCCTGAACTACTATCTACCTCACTTTTCTTGATCGGACTTTGCTGGCTTTACCTTGCACTAAACGTTATTCCCTTATCGTGTATCTGTACACTGTAAATTGTAATCATGTATTGTCTTTCTGCTGACTGGTTAGCACACAGCAAAAGCTTTTCACTGTACCTCGGTACACGTGACAATAAGCTAGACTCTACTGTAAATAAAGTACTGTACCGTTCCACACATCCCTTGGGACTTATTGAATCCGGCCACTTCAGGCACCTCTCCTTATCTCCCTTCTCCTCACGTGTGGTTCTGCCTTTCCTTTGCCCACGTTGCTTTGTCGGCTCGGTCCATAACCGTTGCATTGTGATTCTGTGACGACCGTGGCTTGGCCCCTCGCACACGCATTCACTTTGTTCCCTCCATCAACTAGAGCACGGTTATTTTCTTCCTATCCCAACTCTGACTGCAGGTCCCTGACCTGAAACGCTGAGCGTCTCGCTCCTCGCTGAATTTTACTGTTTGTGAAAGAAACCAAAACCAGAATCACCCACGGCCCGCGTTACCCTACCTTGCCCCGCCACTCAAACACAATTCACTGGGTTGGTGTAATGAGAAGAATAGGAAAGGTATTGGTGGCACAAGATGGCGACGCAGGCAAGTATTGGGCCAAATGGGACGAGCTTGGATGGGGCATGTTGGTCAGCATGGAGGAGTTGGGCTGAAGGGCCTGGGTCCATGCTGTAAGAACCCTTGTATCCATAAATAACCGCCTTCAAGAGTTTCAGTTGGTGGTGAATCGAAGGGTTATTGTGTAGGATGGAACTGCAGATGCTGGTTTATACCGAAGATAAGACACAAAGTGCTGGAGTAACTGAAGAGGGTCAGGCAGCATCTCTGGAGAAAAAGGATGGGTGACGTTTCAGGTCGGGTCCCTTGTGGGTGAATAGCAAGGGGCGGGGGGGGGGGGGGGGGGGTGAATGAATGGAGGCAGGAATGACGATGGTGAGGCAGGCACGTTGAGGTTGGGGGGTCAGGCTCGACGGGGCTGGAGAGCAGGGCGGCCTGTAGGGAAAAGCCCCACTTTCGCCTTGACTGGACACACTGAGGCTGAACTTAGAGATGGATTAGCAGGGAATGAAGAAGGGGTATCAGGTAGTAGATAAGTGAAGATCTTGGCACCATGTTCGGCAGACATCGTTCTGTGTACATTCAGCAACTGCCCTGGGCCCAGGAACGCAGGGACACACTGGACCTCAAACACTGACAATCTTGACATTGTATGGCACTAGCACTCACTTTGGGCATATTTGCCCGCTCACCTCTGGTTCACCAAAGTCCTCTATCTCCACCATTATCTTTCCTCTTTGAAAGAAAAAGCACATGTTTCTGTAGGCCTCCCCCCCCCCCCCTTATCAAACACAGGTCAGAACAAAGTCGTAAAAAAATAAGTTATTTGACAGCGGTGCTGTGGTGATCCTGGTGGAGTGAGAGTGAGAGTGAGAGTGAGAGTGAGGAGGAAGGAACCTGGGAGCAGGCAGCGTAAAGGAGACGCAAATGGAACAAAGTGCTTGCACCGAGAGTGACGGCATGCAATGCTTCAATATTGCGGCCACTAGAGACACCCACTGATCCTGCCTCTGCTTCTTGTGCAGGTAAAGTCCTAATACTTGTTGTGAATAAAGACACTACATTCTAACGACAGGCTGAAGCGCGAGAGAAAAGGTGAAGTTCTATTCCGACAGGATACCAAGTGTCGCTATCCCAGCGCCCCGCTCCCCCTCTGTTCTGCCGAGCCCGTGGGTTGTGGAAGAATTCGGAAGCTCGCTGCGTCCCTTCCCGCTTTGTATTATTTTGGTGTTCCGCGAGAAGTGTCAGGGCAGTGCTGCAGACGGGTTGGCGAGTGGCACACCGCTCACTCCCCCCCCCCCCCCATCCCTCAACACCAGCGTCTCGCGGCCGTCGCATTCCCCGCTGGTTTCCGCAACCCTGTCAGGGGAGGGGTGGGTGGGGGGTAGGACGGACCTGCCCGACACCAGCGCACACAGCGGGCATGGGTCACGCACATCGAGGGTGCAACACCGACATAGTTTGGCAAAGACCATTGGAACAGGTAAAGATGACAGAAGACAAGGTGTTCTCCCTCCCGGAGATGCACCCTCGGCTGAAGGCCGGTCCAAGAGGGGCTCTTCTCAGAAAGGGCACGCTGAAACCATTGCCTGCAATGTAGTTGTCATCTCCCACAAGGCCATTCCTCACCCCCGCTACAGACGGGCTGTGATTCCTTGCAGTCGGGCCATCGCTGGGCTTTGTCCACATGGTGAATGGCCCTCTGTTCAAGCAGCAGAATCATCTCCCATTCTCCCCGAATATTTCACATTCGTTATGCCATTGATATCACAGTAGTCTCTCCTTGGATGTGTGTGTGTGTGTGTGTGTGCGCGCGTGTACGTGAGTGTGTACATGTGTGTGTGCGCGTACATGTGTGTGCGTTTGTGTGTGTGTTTGTGCGTGTGGGTGTGTGTGCGTGTACGTGCGTACATGTGTGTGTGTGTGTGTTTGTGCACGTGTGAGTGTGTGCGTGCAAGTGTGTGCATGTGGGTGTGTCTTGTGAGAAAAGGGATAGATGTGAGGGTTCCACTTTAGCACGTTTGGCAGAACAGTGGAGCAGTTTCCTTGTCTCCCCCGGGGGTCGGGTTCTACGTTTTCCTCGCGTTCCAGTTGTAGTCGGGAGTGTCCAGCGAGCGGTCGGGTGGGGACCTGTGATCGTGGGGCGACCTCGAGTCGTGCGGCGACTTCTGGGAGAGGGGCGAGCGGTGTTCTGAGGAGGGGGTCTTGTGCTCCATGGGCTTCTCCATGTGAAAGGGTCGATAGTGTTCAGAAGGTCCCTGGCTGTGGTAGGCTCCGGGACCTCTGTGATCGGGCAAGCGACGGAAGTCTTGTTGGTGCCCGAGGTTGTGGTGGTCCTGAGGTCTAAACTCATCTGACCGGCGGCGTTTCATGTCCTGGTGGCGCCTGCAAGGAAAGCAAACAAGACCTTAGAAAGCAGCTGGAGCTGCTGCCTCACGGCGCCAGAGACCCGGGTTCGATCCTGACCGCAGATGCTGTCTGTGTGGAGTTTGCACATTCTCCCCGTGACCGCGTGGGTTTTCCTCCCACGCTCCAGAGACGTGCAGGTTTGTAGGTTAATTGGCTTCTGTAAATGGTAACTTGTCCCCACGTGTAGGGTAGTGCTTGTGTGCGGGGAGATCACTGGTCGGCGCGGACCCGTTGGGCTAAAGGGCCTGTGTCCGCCCTGTATCTCTACACTAAGCCACCGCTGAGACCCGGTTGTCCAGCTGACTGACCGACTGTGGTGATGGACACAGAGCCAGGGAGAGCAACCATCTCTGATCTCTCCAGCCCCTCGTGCTTGTGGCGACCAATGATGAGTGAACAAGGTGGGACCTGGAACCCGACCGAAGGCTCGGCAGTCGGCGAGACGGGGAGGGAGCTGGAGATGTCGGACGCCAGGAGCGAGGGCCGGTTGGACGGGTAATGCCTCCAGCGCCATCAACCTTGTTGTGTGCCAGGGCGTATTCTGGGGAGAAGGCAGGAGAATAGGGTCCAGAGGGAAAGATTGAAGTAAGTTTATTGACCAAGTATTCACATACAAGGAATTTGCCTTGGTGCTCCGCCCACAAGTAACATGGCATACAGTGACAGTTATGAATGACCCAGAATGGCGGAGTAGACTTGATGGGCTGAATGGCCTAATTCTGCTCCTATCAGCTTTGAAGGTCGGCTGCAGGAGGACATAAAGATGGCCGGGCGAGGAGTGGAGAGGGACGTTGGTTCACGGGAACTGCTCCAGTACATCGAGTACACGCTGGCCGACCGACTTGGAATAATGGGGCCAAAACATGGCGGCGCCCGCGTGTGTAAATATGCAAAAGTAAACGGCGGTGGCGCTGCATACGTGACAACTAAAGCAGCGCCGAGCCGTGGAAAACAAGGCACCTGTCGTAATAGTCGCGGTGACCTCGATGGTCGCGCTCGTTGTCATACTGGTTATACGGCCGCTTGCGCTGGAGGTTGTTGGGCCGGTAATTGCCGGAATTCCGGTGGTGATCTCCGCGCGGCCGCCGGTCGTCAAAGTGGTGGTCCTTGTACCGGTGCTGGTCGTACGGGTGGTGCCGCTCGGAGGCCCAGTGCTGGCCGCTGTAGTTGTACATCCGCTCCCTCTGCCGATCGCCTCGATCTGCACCGAGCACAAGACAAGACAGGCAGGGCTTCAGCGGGCCAGGCACGCACGCACGCACGCACAAGCTCCACGCACGCGGCAAACGCGGAGCGACGAGCGACACATCGAAACACACTGCCCACAGCCCGCCACAAACTCCCTCCCTCCTGCAAGCTACCATTCATATCGGCCCGGACAATCAATGCAACCAGACACTGGGAATCCAAAAATATAAACAGGAGGTGCAGGAAACACACGGCAGGTCAGGCAGCATCTGTGGAGAGAGGGACTGTGTCATGTCCAAAACCTTTCATCAGAACCAGGAGAGAGAGAAAACCTTTACCTTGCACCAAACGTTATTCCCTTATCATGTATGTGTACACTGTGAACGGCTCGATTGTAATCATGCATTGTCTTTCTGCTGACTGGTTAGCACGCAACAAAAGCTTTTCACTGTACCTCGATACACGTGACTATAAACTCAACTGAAACAACATTGTTTTTGGGGGAAAGGCTGGAGGGTGGAGGATGTGAAGAACAAAGGGAATATCAGTGATGGGATGAGCCCACATGCGGTAGGGATGGAACGTAGTTAAGAACACATTATGATTTGTCTTGTGACGTGTTGCTGGCGGTGGGACTTTGGGGCGGTGGAGTTGCTATCTTGCAGCGCCAGAGACCCACGTTCGATCCTGACCTGCCGCTGTCTGTGTGGAGTTTGTACGCTCTCCCCATGACCTCAGTTTCCACCCGCACTACAAAGACGTACAGGGTTTGACGGCGATTAGCACACAGAGCTAATGTACGGGGCGATCGCTGGTCGGCGCGGACAGCCGATGGGCCTGTTTCCCGCGAAGTATCTCTAAACTAAACTACGACAGGCGTAGCACCTCGTGAAGCTGAAGCGAATGTGACGATGAAGTGGGCGTCGGGGCGAGAGGGAAAAGCGAACCGAGAAACGGTCGGTCCCTGTGGAAAGCCGGGAGGGGAGGGGAGGGGATGGCGATTCACTGAAGATGACAGAAACAACAAACGGTGATCCATTGAAAGTGGAGACGCTTGGAATAGTGAGTGGGCTGAATGTCGTGTGAAGTCTGCACCAGAGATAAGCCAGAGTTGGCAGCTGGAGTGGAGTCCTTACTTGGAGCCTGCAGTCACCACACACACAACAGTGGTCTGGGCAATTTTAAGGAGCGGTGGCCATGCTGTGATTCACAGCCCTGTCTCCGTGCGTTAAGGTAAATGATCATCCTGCACCAAGGTCACACCCGCCAAACTTCCTTTCAGATATGGGGTTCCCCAACAACGCATAGGACAATCCTACAGGCCAGTAAAGATCATCGGAGCAGAGTTAGGCCATTCAGCCCATTGAGTCTGCACCACCATTCAATCATGGCTGATCTACCTTTCCCTCTCAACCCCATTCTCTCCTGCCTTCTCTTTGTAACCTTTGACAACTTATTAATCACAAACCTAGCAACCTACTTCCACTTTAAACATACCCTTGGCAATGACTTGGCCTCCACAGCCATCTGTGACAATGAATTCCATAGATTCACCACCGTCTGGCTAAAACAAATCCTCCTCATCTCCATGCTGGCAGCTTTAAAGTCTTTACTAAACTGATAGTACTGACACAAGACCTTAAGCCCAGATTTTATTTAATTAATCGAACTTGAAAATCAGCGATGGTGGGATTTGAACCCTTGCCTCCAGGTCCCCGGCTGACAGGCCTGTAACATGGCGACTGGGTAGCACCCCTCTGTGGAGTGCGCAAGGTGACGCTGAAGTCTGAAGAAGGGTCCTCAATCCATAGCGTCACCCATTCCTTCTCTCCAGAGATGCTGCCTGTCCGGCTAAGTTATTCCAGCATTTTGTGTCTGTCTTCGGTGACACTGAAGTTCAACGTCGGCTACCAACTACGTACGACTAGCTACAAGTGGGAAATGATCACATGATAAAATGATGTCACGTTTGCATTTTTTTCTCAGGCCAGTTACCGACCTACGACTACCTACGTATGAGTAGACAATAGACAATAGGTGCAGGAGTAGGCCATTCGGCCCTTCGAGCCAGCACCGCCATTCAATGTGATCATGGCTGATCATCCCCAATCAGTACCCCGTTCCTGCCTTCTCCCCATATCCCCTGACTCCGCTATCGTCAAGAGCCCTATCTAGCTCTCTCTTGAAAGCATCCAGAGAACCGGCCTCCACCGGAATCCCACAGACCTACGACTACGAGTACAAAGTGTTGATTTTTTCCATGCCGACCTTTTTTTTTACTCATGGACATTTTTTATCAGGCTGGAAAATAACGGCGCGGCCTACTTGAGGCCTCGAGTACACGGAGACCACTCACGAGCATGAGGAAGAGTTCCGAAGACCTCCTACGACCTCGTGGTGACCATGCTGCGAGTATGAGTCGAGGGCAAACTCGCCAGAGGTCACCAATTAGGTGGTGAAAGTGGGACAGGGGCTTTTTGTGTCTATCTTCTGTTTTAACCAGCAACCCTGTTTCTTTCCTACACCTTTAAACCGGGTGGCGGTGGCTTGCCGCAGGCTCGGCGGACCACAGGGCCCGTTTCCACGGCGCCGATCCCTCCCGCCTTACCTGCGTTGTTGAAGGGGTGCTTGTTGTGCTGGGGGTAGGGGTCCCGGTGGTGCGGGTGTTGGTGGTGTGGTGGCAGCAGGTGCGGGCCGTGAGCTCCATGCTGCATGTGTGACTGAGAGTTCATGGAGTCCCGGCTCGACCCCGACGGCTCCGGCTTGAACTGACGCCTGTTCTCCGAATTATTCCCCTTCTTCTTCTGCTCCTCCTGTAGAGACCGGGCACAGTGAGCAACACCATCGTTAGATCTGAGTCTGTCACTGAAGCACGTGACGTGTTCGGGAGCAGCTTAGAATAGTTTAGAGATACAGCAAGGAAATTCGCCCATCAAATCCATGCCAACCATCAATCTCCCGTACCCTGTTATCCTACGCCACGCTCTCCCCCTCTACCCTGCTATCTCTCCTGCCGCCCCGCTCACTCTCCCCCCACCCTGCTCTCTCCCCAGCCCTGCTCTCTCTCCCCGTCCCGCTCTCACCCCCTGCCCGCTCTTTCTCTCTCCCGCCCCACTCTCTCCCTCACCCTGCTCTCCCCCCTGCCCCGCGCTCTCTCTCTCCCCGCCCCGCTTTCTCTCTCCCCCTCCTGCCCCGCTCTCTCTCCCTCCCGCCCCGCCCTCACTCTCTCCCCGCCTGGCTTTCTCTCTCCCCTGCCCCGCTGTCTTTCCCCCCTGCCCCGCTCTCGCTCTCTCCCTCGCCCCGCACTCTCCCCCACCCTGCTCTCTCCCCAGCCCTGTTTTCTCTCCCCCCGCCCAGCTCTCTTTCCCCCCGCCCCGCCCTCACTCTCTCTCTCTCTCTCTCTCCTCCTGTACGATTCTCTCCCCCCACCCCGCCGCCTGTTTCCATGCTCCTGACTGCGGACACCTTTGCACACAAGTGAGTGCGTTGTGGTTCACTGAACCGTGCCGACGTGACCAGCCCCGGTATTGACTCCGTTGTATCTTTACTGCCGCATGTACGCAGGGCAAATACACAGTGGAATTCTTTTCTTACAAACAATCCAGTAGCGATTCTGTGCTCAGCCTGGTGATCAGGGTTCAACGTTCACTCTCTGCGGGAAGGGTGAGGGTGAGACAGAGGGGTCTGAGTCACAGCCATGTCCCCCCCCCCCCCCCACCCCTCTCCCTCTCCCTCTCCCGCCCCCACCCCCACACTGCCGGACGCAGGCAACACAAAAGGAACATAAGTGGACGTATACCGGGAAAACCGTTACCTCTTCCTGGGATCGCCTTTTCTGTGCCAACTTGTACAGCTTGTGAAGTTTCCGGGCGTCAAACTCGGTGAACTTGGAGACAAAAATCCAGAGATTTCTGCGGGAGAATGATTCAGTGAAGATCTGTGCCAGTAGCGGAGTTGTAGTGCGTTTAAACTCGCTCACTGCGGAGAGCAGCGACGGCAAAGTGCAGGCCAACAGTAAGGACGGTCTGAAGAAAGGTCCCCGCCCACAATGCCACCACCCATGTTCTCCAGAGACACTGCCTGACCTGCCGAGTTACTCCAGGACCTTGTGTCTTTTGTGTTGTGCACCAACCTCTGCAGTTTAGTTTGGGTTAGAGATATAGTGCGGACACAGGCCCTTAGGCCCACCGAGACCACGCCGACCAGCGATCCCTGCTGAGTGTGCATCAAACCCGCGGAGAATTATTGAAGGCCGAAGCCCACAATTCCAGCCACGCTTGCAGTCCACAGGTGATGACAGGTTTCCATTCCCCAAGAAAGGCTCGTGAGCAGAATCTTTAGTACGTAGGAACGGAATGGTGGTGTGGGGGAGGATGGTAATGACGGGGAGAGCGAGCAGGAGTGGGGAGAGGGGTCTCCAGTCGGCCTCACGGACTGATTGGCTTGGTAAAAAATTGTAAATTGTCCCGAGCGTGTGTGGGATTATGTTGCTGTGCGGGTATCGTTGGTCAGTGTGGACTCGGTGGGCCTAAGGGCCTGTGTCTCCAAACTGAACTAATTTAAAAGGCATTGGAAAGAAATGTGAGAGTTTAGAGACAGAACTGTTCATGGTTCAGGTCTGTGGCAGCTTTTTAAAAAAAATCAAAAATATTTATTCAAATAGTAAAATAGTATTTACAAA
The DNA here is from genome assembly GCA_035221665.1 of Okamejei kenojei. Lineage (NCBI taxonomy): Eukaryota > Metazoa > Chordata > Chondrichthyes > Rajiformes > Rajidae > Okamejei > Okamejei kenojei. The sequence goes on from CM069164.1 coordinate 9,040,132, forward strand.
ACAATAAAACAAAACATAACCCACCACCATAGTACACGACAAAACTAATATACTACTAAACAACTATATAACAATCCTTGTCCAGGATACATTCCACCCAATGGTCCCGGACATCTCCCAGGATGCTCGTGGACGACACGTAGTCCTTTTCTAGTAGCACCCGGTGGCAGACGTAAACCCGGAAACGGAGCAGGCTGCCGGCTCGGGCAGAGCCAGTCTGTGGCAGCTTAGTAGGTGGTGAAATGATCCAAGCCGTCATTTGGAGAAACTCCATTGCATGTTACTCTACACACAAGTTTTATTTCACAACAAAGAGGACAAAGAGCCTCACGCCCTCTCGCACGAGCGCTGATCTAATGCGTCATCTGCAGACCAACGTTCACACAAGACTCACCCCTCAGCTGCAGCCATTTACATGGGGAGGTGATCTCACACACTGACAAAGGAGGTAGTCAGTGTGCACACGGCAAGATCCCATAAAGCGGGTCAAACCCAGGCAGGTCACACCATCCATGACTGAAAGCTCACCATACACGAGGTCGTGCAAATGAGAAAGATAGCAGGGCGCAGAATACAGTGTTACAGCTACAGGAAAAGTGCAAGAGCCACAGCAAGGTAGAGTGGAAGACTAGGAATACAAACCCTGCCTGAATTTCGTAAGGGTTACATTCCAGAAGCCCTTACATAAGTCAGAGTTTACACATGTTGGAATCACCTTCAAACTAGGTAGAAACAAAGAACTGCAGATGCTGGTTAAATTACCTATGTTTACAGAGAATTACTGAGATGTACTGAGGGTACAAGAATCCACAAACACGTTTAAGTACAAAGCTGTCCATTATACAGGGAAACACAAACTGCTGGAGGAACTCAGCGGGTCAGGCAGCATCTGTGGAGGTAATGGACAGGTGACGTTTCAGATTGAACAAGGGCCCCCACCTGAAACGTGGCCTGTCCATTCCCTCCACAGATTGAATAGAATTTTTTTTTTAATGTTATTCAGTTAAATAAAGATTTGATAAGTATCCTGATGAGTAGAAAGGAACTGCAGATGCTGGTTTACACCATAGACACAAAATGCTGGAGTAACTCAATAGTTCATAACTTATAGGAGCAGAATGAGGCCATTCAGACCATTAGGTCTACTCCGCCATTCAATCATGGCTGATCTATCTTCCCCTCTCAACCCCATTCTCCTGTTTCCTTCTCCCCATAACCCCTGACACCCTACTAATCAGGAATCGGCCTATCTCTGCCTCAGTGGGTCAGGCAGCGTCTCTGGAGAAAAGGAACAGGTTTCTTCTTCAAACTGAGTCGGGGAGAGGGAAAATGGACATATGGAAAGGTTGGGAACAAATCAAAGCAAATGGGTTTCCTGAGGGAATGGGTCTCGCCACGGGTGAGGGGTGGTTTAACGAACCTCCTCCAGATCTTGACGTGCTCGGAGTCACTGTAGGCCTTCAGGCAGTCGGTGATGCGGTCGCCGATCTTCAGCAGGCAGCTGCGCGTGTGCTGCAGCTGTTCCTTCTCCGACAGCCCTTCCTCCGGCTTGTCCAGCTGCTTCAGAGCCTTCTTCACCGGCCGCATCCTCTCCTTGCACTGAGCGGGCAGCCAGGGGAAAAGATGCATCCTATTAGCGACTCGCGTAAACCACGGCATCGCCCAGCTGCGTGCTTAGAATCTCACCCCTTCCCCGCAGCCACTGTAGTCACTCAGCTATCCTGCTCTTAGTACTTTAGCCTCCCGACGGCTCTATTCCATGGAGCGCAGGAGCATCCATTAATCAATGAGCCAATCAATCAATTAATTAATTAATTCAATCATTCAGGAGGATGAGGTCATCTTATAGAGGTGTACAAGATCATACGAGGGAAGGATTGGGTAAACGCACATTCTTTAAACTTTAGAGTTAAATGGGCCCTTCAGCCCACGACCCCGCACCAACCAGCGATCACTCCGTACACTAGCACTACCCTACACACTAGGGACAATGTACAACTTTACCAAAGCCAATTAACCTACAAACCCGCACGTCTTTGGAGTGTGGGAGGAAACCGGAGCACCTGGCGGAAACCCACGCGGTCACGGGGAGAACGTACAAACTCCGTACAGACAGCACCCGTAGTCACGATCGAACCCCGGTCTCTGGTGCTAGAAGGTGGTGCCTTCTCTTTTGCCCAGAGTAGGAGAATTGAGAACCAGAGGATATAGGTTTAAAGTGAGGGGAGAAAGATTTTAACAGGAACCTGAGGGGTAACTTTTTTACACAAAAGGCCGAGCTGCCGGAGGAGGTACTCGAGGCAGGTACTAACATAACATTTAACGGGACATTTGGACAGGTACATGGATAGGTTTGGTTTAGAGGGATATGTGTGCCATGTGTAGGCAGGTGGGACTAGTATAGATGGGGCATGTTGGTCAGCGTGGGCAGGTTCAGCCAAAGGGCCTGTTTACACGCTGTATGACTCTGCGCAGGCAATGGCTATGGTACATAGAACGGCCTTTTGTAGTGATTCTCACCCATTCATCAGCACGAGAGATACATTAGAAGATTAACAGGTGCAACATTTTTGCTTTACTTCCTTCAAAGAGTGCATTGAAAAGCGCCGACGCCATGATATTCACCGCTGCGTTGCTCACTTACGATGCTGAATGTCTCCTGGTCCAACTCATCCTCGCCCTCCTCCCCGATAGGTACCGGGTCGTTGCCAGCCGTAATGTGCACCGGGCCCTTGGCAACAGACTTCCGCAACTTGTCCTTCGCGTCCGCTTTCAGCTGGTCAGGAGAAATTGTGAAAAATTACTGTTGAGCATAGCGCAGGAGTGTGGCGCAGCGGTATAGAGTCGCTGCCTCACAGCGCCAGAGACCCGGGTTCCATCCCGACTACGGGAGCTGTCTGTGCAGAGTTTGTACCTTCTCCCCGTGACCGCGTGGGTTTTCTCCGGTTTCTTCCCACGCTCCAAAGACGTACATGTTCGCAGGGTTAAGGGCCTGCCCCACTTACGCCACCTTTACAGGCGACTGCTGGCACCCGTCAAAGGTCGCCGAAATTTTCAACACGTTGAAAATTCAGCGGCGACCAGAAAGACTCTGGAGACATCTCTGTATGGTCTTGAGAGGTCTCCTATGGTCGTGAGAGGTCTCCAAAGAGTCGTGGCGTCTTTCTGCTCGCCGCTGATTTTCCGACATGTTGAACATTTCAGCGACCTATCACCATTGCCAACAGTCGCCTGTAAAGGTCGCATAAGTGGGACAGGCCCTTAAATTGGCTTCAGTAAAATTGTTTAAAAAATGTCCCTAGAGTGTAGGCTGTGAGTTGGATAATTAGTGTGCCGGATGATCGCTGGTTGGCACGGACTCAATGGCCTGTTTCCACGCCGCATCTGTAAAGGGTAAAAGTACAGCACGGGAACAGGCCCTTCAGCCCATAATATCTGTGCCGAACATGATGTCATGCCCAACTATTCCCTGCCTGCACATAATCTATCTCTCTCCATTCCCTGCATACCCGTGTGCCTATCTTGACGTCTCTAAAACACCACGATCATGTCTGGCTCCATCGCCATCCCTGGCAGCGCGCTCCAGGCACTGTGTAAAAAACTTGCCCCGCACATCCACTTTAAACGTTGCCTCCTTCACCTTAAAGCCCTGCCCTTAGCGGTTGATATTTCCATCCTGGGGAAAAAGATTCTGACTTATCTGTGTCACTCATCATTTTATTATATTCTATCAAATCTCCCCTCAAACTCTCAAGATGCAGAAGAAACAATCCAAGTCCGTTCACCCTCTCGCTACATCTGATCCCCCCTAATCCTGGCAGTGTTCTGGTGAACCCGACCTGCATCCTTTCGGAAGCCTCCGCGTCCTTACCCGCACTGCGGTGACAGGAACTGCGTGCAATGCTCCAAATGCAGCCTGGCCAAATGTCCTGTAAACCTGCACCAGCACTGCACGTGTAGCAGGAAGGAACTGCAGATGCGGCTTTAAACCGAAGATGGACACAAAAAGCTGGAGTAACTCCGCGGGACAGGCAGCATCTCCGGAGAGAAGGAATGGGTGGCGTTTCGGGTCGAGGACCTTTGTCAGTTCATTTACAATTATACCAAGCCAATCAGTCTTGAAGAAGGGTCTTGACCCGAAACGTCACCCATTCCTTCTCTCCGGAGTTGCTGCCTGTCCCGCTGAGTTAGCCCAGCTTTTTGTGTCTAACATCACTACTCCAAGCCCCGAATGATGAAGCCTTCACCCTCACCGTCCGACCCCACTCTCCCTGACCTCACTGGCCACACAGTACACAGGGAAGTCTGAAGAAAGAGTCTCGACCCGATACATCCCCCTTCCATTCCCCTCCACGGATGCTGCCTGACCCGCTGAATTCTTCCAGCAGTTTGTTTTTCGCTACAGATTCCAGCCTCCGCAGTCGCTTGTCTCCAATTAAAAGCCACACTTTTACTCTGATCCGGCGGACAAGTCAACGGTCTGGTTACCTTGTCCTTCTTGGCCTTGGCCTTCTTTTTCCCCTTCTGCCCATCCTTTTCCTTCTTAACATCGCCCTTCTCCTTGTTCTCCTTGTTGTCTTTCTTCTTCAGCTTCTTCTTCATGGGTGTTTGTTCCAAACTGCCGTCCTGGAGAGAAAGCAGCCAACGTGTCCTTAAACCAGGCGCTAGTTAAGAAGTCTACGCTGGGACGTAGACTTAACTAGCGTAGACTAGTCTGCGCTAGTCTACGTCCAGTTTTTAGTTTAGAGATTCAGCATGGAAACAGGCCCTTCGGCCTACCGAGTCCATGCTGACCCCCCGCACACTATCACTATCCTACTCATTCTCGGGACAGTTTACAATTATACCAAGCCAATTGACCTACAAACCTTTACTTCTATGGAGCTCATTATATTGGACCATCATAGTTCATTTTGATCCAACATTTTCTTCCTGAAAAGGCAGAGGAAGCGGTTTCATTCATAATTTTTAAATGGAAATTGAAGAAACACAAAGGGCAGGGCATGAAGAGGGTGACAACAAAAGGTCAGGGTGTGGGGCCATTTAGATAGCTCTATCAAGGGGATTTAGACTTTACTTTTGAGATACAGCACAGAAACAGGCCCTTCGGCCCACCGAGTCCGCGCCGACCAGCAGTCACCCCGTCCTCTAGCGCTATCCTACACACTAGGGACAATTTACAATCTTACAGAAGTCAATCAACCTCCAAAACCCGCAGGCCTTTGCGGTGTGGGAGGAAACCGGAGCACCCGGAGAAAACCCACGCGGTCACAGGGAAAGACGTGCAAACTCCATACAGACAACACCCGTACTCGGGATCGCACCTGGTGCTACATACAAGGCAGCAGCTCTACTGTCCCTGGGCAGGTACAGCGGGCCAATGTATTCCTGTGGGATTCATTATTAGTTGAGCACAGAGAGAGGTCAACCAGTCGCTAGTTGATGCCGGCAAACAGTGCTCTGGAATCACCTTGACAACATCGACTACCACCACTCAACATGGAGGTCCACCACCAAATTTTAAAGACAATCATAGGGAAATAAGTGCTAGTCTGGTGAGTGATGACCGTATTCTAAAAGAGACCAAGAGGGAGCTTCAAACAGGATTTATTTTTTTTAGTGTAGAGATATAGTGTGGAAACAGGCCCTTCGGCCCACCGAGTCCATGCTGACCAGCGATCACCCCATGCACCAGCACTGTCCTCCACACTAGGGACAATTTACAATTTTTACTGAAGCCAGTAAACAGGCCTTTCAGCCCACTGAGTCCATGGTGAGGGTGGAACGATTTAATGGGAAACTTTCTTACACAAAGGGTAGTGGATGTACACAACAAGTGGGAAATAATTCCAGAACACAACATGTGTGGGAAGGAACCACAGATGCTGGCTTACACAAAATGCTGGAGTAACGCAATGGGATGGGCATCATCTCTGGAGAGAAGGAAGAAGTGACATTTTGGGTCAAGACCCTTCTTCTGACGGCTGTGTCTGAAGAACTGGACTAAAGAACTGAAGACAGGTTCTCCCAGTCTGAAGAAGGGCCTCGACCCAAAATTTCTCCAGAGACGCTGCCTGACCCACTGAGTTACTCCAGCAGTTTGGCTCTATCTCCAGAACACAACAAGTGGACTTGGGCTTTGGTAGGCATGAACTGATCTGGCAGCTCCGTGTGGACTTTGGTGCAAGTTATCCCACAAAACCGGAAGAAGGTGTTCCTCGGTACTTGGGAGGGCAGCCGGTGATATCTCCTCGAAGAGGAGGCTGGATTCAAACGGGGAAGGTCCACCGCTCACCTTCAGCTCACCATCCTCTTCCGAAGCATTGTCAGAGAGCCGGGGTGAGGAGATATCGTTGCCACACTCATCCTTCAGCCTGGGTGCCTTGTTCTCCTTCTTCACTCTGGGCTTCTGCTTCTTTGGTTTGGACTATTCGACACAGAGCAACAGTTAAAAATGGTGCAGGCAGGCAGGAGGTCCCACATCAAGCTTGCTCAATGCCCGCCAACTCAGCGGAGGCGCTGGGTTCAGTTTAGCTTAGCTTACTGTCACCTGCGCCGAGGTGCAGTGAAAAGCGTTAGTTGTGTGCTAACCCGTCAGCGGAAAGACAATACAAGATATTGCCCGGACCACCACACAAACCAACCTCGCCTTCCACGGACTCCATTTATCCCTCACGCAAGCTCACGAAAAAGCTTTTCACTGTACCTCGGTACACGTGACAATGAACAATAAATTAAACTGAACTGAAAGGGGATTCACTTTGGTGAAGATATTATCAAGGCTTCTCCGATGGTGAACATGATTATATTTTGATCCCTACACTACCAGACTCAGGGACAGATTCTTCCCCTGTGAATGGTCCTTCACTAAGCTGGGATTCACCTCTACCCCACTGCGGACATTGTACTTTATCTATGCAACTGATGCACTACATTGTACTGTATTCTGCACTCTCTACCTTCCCCATTGCTCTACCTAATGTGCTTAAAGGGCCTGTCCCACTTACGCGACTTTTTCCGCGACTGCCGGCACCCGTCATAGGTCGTGACAGGTCGCCGAAAATTGTCAACATGTTGAAAATGCAGCGGCGACCAGAACAAGGTACGCCTCTTTGGGCGATAACTCACGACCCCGTACCGGCTTCAGCCCGCGACATGTCGCCAGGGTGTCGCCTGTATGGTCGTGAGTCGTCTCCTCAGTCGCCCAAAGAGTCGTAGCGTCTTTCCGGTCGCCGCTGGATTTTCAACGTTGAAATTTGTAAAGTTGCGTAAGTGGGACAGGCCATTAAGTTGGACCTGATTGTATTTCTGTATCGTATAATTTGATCTAATTGGATCGCATGCAAGACCTTGGTACACATGACAAATATAAACCTAATTTGACTTAATTATATTCATGTTTTAATTTAACAAATTTTAAGAAAAATAACCCTAAACCCTACAACACCTACGATGTCCTCCAGAGAAGATATTTTTAAATCCACTTTGGGAATGTGGATTCTTTGGTAGGTGAAAAATACTTTTATCTTCTGAATCACAACGAGGGTTTAAAATGTTCTCATTTATTGAAGGTGGAATATCCATCTGGGGAATTGACGGAGCTTACACCACACGAGCTGGGCATTCAGGCCAGCCCAAACAACGTTGGGGGCGGCACGGTGGCGCAGCGGTAGAGTTGCTGCCTCACAGCGCCAGAGACCCGGGATCGATCCTGGCCGCGGCTGCTGTCTGTACGGAGTTTGCACGTTCTCCCCGTGACCTGCGTGGGTTTTCTCCGGGTGCTCCTGTTTCCTCCCACACTACAAAGACGTACGGGTTTGTAAATTCATTGGCCTTGGTAAACAATTGTAAATTGTCTCTAGTGCGTAGGATAATGTCAGTGTGCGAGGATCGCCGGTCGCCACGGACGCAGTGGGGCCTGTTTCTGCGCTGTATCTCTAAACTAAACTATCCATCCGTTGGAATATTCCCGTATGTAATGAGAGCTCAGAAATGAAGTACTTCCATTCATTTTCCAGTGTTGGTGATCATTCCCATGGACCCCATGTGCTTCTTTCTCCTCATCCCAACCCGTCAACCAGGATTGTGGCTGATCTCCCAGCTCAACTCCGCACCCCTGCCCATTCCCCACGTGTCCCCCAACTCCCGCATCCCGGGAGCTCTCTCCACACTCACCTTCTCCTGTTTAATTCCGGCCTTCTTGATCATGTCTTTCTTCAGCAGCCTGATCAGGTAATCTGCCCGTGACTGCAGGTGCTTGGCCTGCGGCTTGTGCTCTGGATTTTCAGGGAGAATCTGGAGGGGAAGCGACACGGCCGATGTTCAGATCAGGCTCAGCCCGAAGAATGGGACAGAGACAAAGTGACAGACAAACATCGCAAGAAAGCTTCCCGGGAAAACTATTTAAAGGGGGAGGAAATGTCACAAAGGAACACAAGATGAACCCCCCTCCCTTCCTGGTTTTAGTGGATGCAAAGCAAGCTGCAGATTGAGTGAATGGAACATGGAATGGCCTACCTTATTGGTAAGCTGTAGTTCTGGGTCCATTTTTATCTGCTCCCAGTTGCTATAACCACACTCATAGATCCCTATCAGCAAATTGGAATCCTCCTCCACACCCCAATCTGTGTCGAAATGCACTGCCTTGGCGTGACAGCTCAAGCGGAACCTACACAGCAGGAACAGCGTATAAAGCACGGAACGTCTTCGAGATCACGCGCTAAACTGACCTTATGTGCCAGTGCACTGAAACGCGAGCCCCCCCCTCCCATCCGACATGTTACAGGGAGTTTGGAGGTGGGGATACAGCATGGAAACAGGCCCTTTGGCCCATCGAGTCCATGCCGACCCGTACACGTCTGGGACAGTTTCTTCCCAAACGTCATCAGGCAACTGAAGCATCTTAACAACGACTGGAGAGCGATCCTGACATTTCCCTCATTGGAGAACTTCATGCCCCTGTCCCACTTAGGAAACCTGAACGGAAACCTCTGGAGACGTTGCACTCCGCCCAAGGTTTCCGTGCGGTTCCCGGAGGTTTTGGTCAGGTTCTCGGAGGTTTTTGTCAGGTTCCCGGAGGTTTTGGTCAGGTTCTCGGAGGTTTTTTCAATTTTTTAAAAATAATCGCCGGAACATAGAAGAAGCAGAAACCACTTTCGACCATTAGGGAGACTGACAAAAACCTCCGGGAACCGCACGGAAACCTTGGGTGGGGCGCAAATTCTCCAGAGGTTTCCTAAGTGGGACAGGGGCATCAGACTATCTTTTATCAGACTTTACTTTGCGCTAAACGTTATTCCCTTATCATGTGTCCTGTTGTCTTTCCACTGGCTGGTTAGCACGCAACGAAAGTTTCTCGCATGTGACAATATAATAAACTGAACTGAACACTAAATGTTATCCACGTAATTCCCTTTATCCTGTATTCGTTGGTATCGTATTGTAGTAAACATGTTCCCGATGTTGGGGGAGTCCAGAACCAGGGGCCACTGTTTAAGCATAAGGGGTAAGACATTTGGAACGGAGATGAGGAAACACTTTTTCACACAGAGCGTGGTGAGTCTGTAGAATTCTCTGCCTCAGAGGGCGACGAAGGCCAGTTCTATGGATATTTTCAAGGGAGAGCTAGATAGGGCTCTTAAAGATAGCAGAGTCAGGGGATATGGGGAGAAGGCAGGAGTGGGGTACTGATTGGGGATGATCAGCCATGATCACATTGAATGGCGGTGCTGGCTCGAAGGGCCAAATGGCCTACTCCTGCACCTATTGTCTATTGTATTGCCTTTCTGCCGACTGGTTTGCAGTTTTTCACTGTACCTCGGTACTCGTGACAATAAACTAAACTAAACACAGCTAGTTCTATGTTATCTCACTTTCGCATCCATTCGGGGCAATTTGCCAGGGCCAATTAACCGACAAACCTACGCGTCTTTTTTCGGGGGTATGTTTGGAGAAGGAAACATAGGGAGAACGTGCAACCTCCACGTAGACAGCACCCGGGATCAGGATCGAACCCGGGTCTCTGGCGCGGTGAGGTGGCGGCTCTAACAGCCGTGCCACACGGAAAAAAGTCCACATTTACTGCCATCTTTGACCACCCTTGGGAAGAGGAAATGAGACAATAACATTTATTCTGTGTTTTATTTATTGTTAACAAGAAATATTTTAAAGACTTAACATTTCAACACAATTGAAAATCCTACGTTAGCTAACACAGCTGTTCCCTTGTGGTGAAAGGATGCTGTCCCATGCCTGGCCAACAATCCCTATCTAAGACTGCAGTACCTTCAGCCTCACTTGCTGGAGGAGCCCAGTCTCAGAGCCCCAGTGGGGAACGTGACCACAAATATCTGATCCGCCCAACCCCACGTTCCCACAGACACGGGACTTTGACCTTCCCCTGCCTCTAGTTAGACAGAGTCATGCCAGGAGACGCCGGCAGCTCTCTGCGAGTTCCCTGCACGCTTTGGTCTGCTGCATCTTCCGCAGCACCTGTGCAGCTCCCAGTGGAGGAGGGCCCAGCTCGCGGCGTTATAATCAAGTTTAAGGAAAAGGAACTCGACAGCACAGTGCCAGAGACCCGGGTTCGATCATGACCTCGGTTGCTGTCTGTGTGGAGTTTGCACAATCTCTCCGTGACTCTACCCAAGGCAGTCCAGGATGGGCAGTAAATGCAGACTTTCCTGGCACTGCCCACAGTCGGAATTGGGCGGAACGGTGGCGCAGCTGTTGCCTCACAGTGCCGGGTTCGATCCTGACCTCGGGTGCTGTCTGTGTGGAGTTTGCATGTTCTTCCTGTGTAACCGTGTGGGTTTCCTCCGGGTGCTCAAGTTTCTTCCCACATCCCAAAGATGTGAGGGCTTGAGGGATAATTGCCCCTCTGGTGTAGAGAGTGGATGAGAAAGTGGAATGAAATAGAACTCGAGTGCACAGGTGATGGATGGTGGCTGTGGACCTGGCAGCATCACACACAGCCGAGACCTGTCCTCACCACACATTTCTTTCCTCAATTGGACCATGTTGGTCAGCATGGGCAAGTAGGGCCGAAGGGTCTGTTTCCACGTTGTCTAACGCTACGACTCCAATTGACATTAATGGTTCACTTACGACTTTTACTGCAATTTGGTTATGGTTCGTTTCCTTTCTTTCCGACTTAATTAAATACTTACATTTAATTAAATACTCACCTGGATACAAATTCCATGGCTGCTGGAGTGGGATTTAAACTCATGACCAACGACAGAATTAGAGCAAGGACCCTAATTTATTGGCGTCAATGGTGCTCCAGGCACAGTCTTCGCTCTAGAACCTCACCTACCCTCCAACTAGAAGGGTCTCGACCCGAAACGCCATATTCCTTCGCTGCATAAATGCTGCCTCACCCACTGAGTTTCGCCAGCATTTGGTATTGACTGGATCCCCAATGGCTGATGTCACAACTGATCCCAAAACGGTCCTTCACCGATCCTCTCTCCACAGACGCTGCCCGGCCTGCAGAGAGTTTCCAGCAGCCGCTTCTGAACACAAAGTGCTGGAGGGACTGTGTCCATCGGCGGTGAAGTGGGCCTCTGGGGGCCCCGCAGCAGCCTGGGGCTCGCCTGGACCGGGCGCTGATCCAAGAGGCCGAGCACGTGGGCCGGATGGGGCCTACAGCGGCGGAGGACACCACGGCTACACTTGGCCAGGCCCACCCTGCAACGTCGCCAGGACAACGGGCCTTCATGGTCCGGTAAAGAACCCTGCCCTTACAACAACTGGGATTTGAAAATGGCACCAAATCTGGCGACTCCTGTATACTGCCTCTGTACCTGTACTGTATCTGAGATGCTTATCTAAGATGTATCTAAGTGCTTATGTATAATAATACTTGTGCTGAACTGCATAAAAAAATAATTTCACTGTACCTCGGTACGTGTGACAAGTATCATAGCAACCATAGTTAGCAGCTACAGTACCCATAGGACTCGGCGAGTCAGGCAGCAACTGTGCAGTGGATGGACAGGAGACACCTCAGCCCGACCCAAATTGTCACCTGTCCATTCCCTCCACAGATGCTGCCTGGGCTGCTGACTTCCATAGATACATAGACAATAGGTGCAGGAGGCCATTTGGCCCTTCGAGCCAGCACCGCCATTCAATGTGATAATGGCTGATCATCCACAATCAGTACCCCGTTCCTGCCTTCTCCTTTGATGCCGCTAGCCCTAAGAGCTCTATTTAACTCTCTTTTGAATGCATCCAGTGAATCGGCCTCCACTGCCTTCTGGGGCAGAGAATTCCACAAATTCCCGACTCTCTATGTGAAAACGTTTTTCCTCATCCCAGTTCTAAATGGCCTACCCATTATTCTTAAATTGTGGTCCCTGGTTCTGGACTCCCCTAACATCGGGAACATGTTTCCTGCATCTAGCGTGTCCAGTCCCTTAATAATTTTATATGTTTTTATGATCCTTCTAAATTCCAGTGAATACAGGCCCAGTCGCTCCATTCTTTGATCATATGACAGTCCCGCCATCCCGGGTATTAACCTCGTACAAGGCCAACATGCCATTCGCTTCCTTCACTGCCTGCTGTACCTGCATGCTTACTTTCAGAGACTGATGTACAAGGACACCCAGGTCTCGTTGTACTACCCCTTTTTCTAACCTGACACCAATCAGATAATAATCTGCCTTCCTGTTTTTGCCACCAAAGTGGATAACCTCACATTTATCCACATTAAACTGCATTTGCCATGCATCTGTCCAAGTCACCCTGCAGCCTCATAGCATCCTCCTCACAGTTCACACTGTCACCCAGCTTTATGTCATCTGCAAATTTTCTAATGTTACTTTGAATCCCTTCATCTAAATCACTAATGTATGTTGTCCCAGCACCAAGCCTTGCGGCACCCCACTAGTCACTGCCTGCCATTCTGAAAGGGTTAATCCCTACTCTTTGTTCCCTGTCTGACAACCAATTTTCTATGCATATCACTACCGTACCCCCAATACCATGTGTTCTAATTTTGCCCACTAATGTCCTGTGTGGGACATTATCAAATGCTTTCTGAAAGTCCAGGTACACTACATCCACTGGCTCTGCCTTGTCCATTTTACTTGTTACATCCTCAAAACATTCCAGAAGATTATTCAAGCATGATTTCTCCTTCGTAAATCCATGCTGACGCGGACCGATCCTGTTACTGTTATCCAAATGTGCGGCAATTTCATCTTTTATAATTGACTCCAGCATCTTCCCCACCACCGATGTCAGGCTAACTGGTCTATAATTCCCTGTTTTCTCTCTCCCTCCTTTCTTAAAAAGTGGGATATCCACAGGAACTGATCCTGAATGTACAGAACATTGGAAAATGATCACCAATGCATCCACAATTTCTAGAGCCACCTCCTTGAGTACACTGGGATGCAGACCATCAGGCCCTGGGGATTTATCAGCCTTCAGTTCCTTCAGTCTACCCAACACCATTTCCTGACTAACGTGAATTTCCTTCAGTTCCGCCGTTACCCCAGATCCTCTGTCCCCTAGTACATCTGGGAGACTAAATACGTGTTCAACTCGTCTGCCATTTCCTTGTTCCCATAATAAATTCACTCCAGCTCCTCCAGCACTTTGTGTTTTGATCAAGTTACCAGCATCTGCAGTTTCTTGTATCTCTGCCACTCTCTTGCTATTCCTAAGATCTGCAGCATCTGCAGTTTTGTCTTTGATTTTGGCTAATGGGTAGGGTAAACATTTCCGTTCCGTCACATTCATCTGTCAGAGGTCATCGTCAATGTTCTGCGCATGTGTTGTGGAATCAAAATAAAACTGGTTCAGAATGGGAGGTGATTCACCCGGAAAGATTTGATTTTGGTGACTGAGCCACTGATTACACCAATACAAAGGCATGCAATGAAAGTCTGACCAGCTTGCTTGCCAACAGTTCAATAAGATGCAGTATTAAGATAATACAGGGTGGCACGCGGGAGCAGCGGTAGAGTTACTGCTTCACAGCACCAGAGACCCGGGTTTTATCCCCACAACGGGTGCTGTCTGTACGGAGTTTGCACGTTCTCCCCGTGACCACGTGGGTTGTCTCTGAGGTCTTCGGTTTCCTCTCCACCTCCAAAGACGTACAGGTTTGTGGGTTAATTGGCCTGGTATAAGTCAAACTGTCCCTAGTGTGGAGGATAGTGCTAATATGGGGGGATCGCTGGTCGCTGGTCGGTGAGGACTCTGTTTCCGTGCTGTATCTCTAAACCAGACTAAATATGCTGTTCACGACATACAGTAACCAATCTGCCCCAATTATTTCCATTTATTGGAAGGACTGCCATGGAAAATCTTTTCACACAAAAATAAACGCCTCAGTTCGTTGTCACTTCAATCACAAATTACTGAACTCACTTCTTCCTTTCCTCAGGGTCGAGAGGAATGGTTTTATGCAGAGCCTCAAATTCATCCTCGTGAATGAGAATCGACCGGACGTTGACCTGGACGCCCGAAACCTTGATGGTTGGACCCCTCTTTTTGCCCGGACCCTTCCCTGCAACAGAGGTGGAGAGATAGTGTGAGGGAAACTGTTAATGGACACAACTGTGGCCTCGCCTTCCAACTCCCCGCTGCCACGGACACCCTCTCCCACTACGCAAAACATACGCTCGTAAGTCATAGGAACAGAATTAGGCCATTCGACCCATCAAGTCTACTCCGCCATTCAATCACGGCTGATCTATCTCTCCCTCCTAACCCCAGTCTCCTGCCTTCTCCCCATAATCGCTGACACCCGTACTATTAAAGAACCTGTCAATCTCCTGGGCCACCTAATTAACTGGCCAACCCACACATATTTGGAATATAGGAGGAAATCTGAGCCCCTAGTGGAAACACCATCACTAGGAGCAACGTGGAAACTCCACACAGACATCACCGCAGGTCAGTATGGAGACTGGATGAGGCCGAGGGTCTACCCACTGCACCCTTCTGTCAAGATGCTTCTGCAGTGGACCCCACTCCGAGCGGCACGGTGGCGCAGGGGTAGAGTTGCTGCCTCACAGCGCCAGAGACCCGGGTTCGATCCTGACCACGGCTGCTCTCTGAACGGGATTTGTACGTTCTCCCCGTGACCTGCGTGGGTTTTCTCCGGATGCTCCGGTCAACCTCCCACCTCCAAAGACGTACAGGTTTGTAGGTTAGACTTAAAAGTACGTAAACTAGTAAATTATCCCCGGTGTGTGTGTAGGATGGTGTTAATGTGCGGGGATCGCCGGTCAGCACAGACTCAGTGGGCCCAAGGCCTGTTCTGTGCTGTATCTCTAAGCTACACTCACTCAGGGCCCCTTACTCAGACTGCACCACAAGGATGTAACTGTTGGGGGGCAAGAGAAGGTGAGGCAGTGGGGATAAGGCCGCGGTGCCCAGCGGGGTTAGTCTTACCCTCCAGGCCTGGGTTTTCCTTCAGCTGTTCCTCAAACTCTTTGACAGCCATCACACAGCCGTTGTGTATGAGTTCGCCCAGTCGTTGTAGGTCCGCGATGGACTTGTCCACCAGCTCAGCATCGCGTGCTATACCCTCGAGCCTGGGTTAAGCAAAGGGAAGATCTGCCTTTCATTCTATTAAAATAAATATCTGAACGCATCTTGAAATACAGATCATTCCCTGGAGTAATATCTGAACTGATGGTGGAAGCAACCACACAACCGAGACACATCAGCTCAGGTTTTACATCTGGGTTCATTATTGTCACGTGTACACAAGGTACAGTGAACAGATTTGTTTTGCATGCTGTCAGATCCGGCGATCCTATGCATAAATACAATCAATTCCAACTCAAGTACGATACGTATAACAAATGGGAAGATACGAGTGCAAGAATGTTCTCAGCATCATAGCGCATCAGTTCCATAGACAGTCCAATGTCCGCAATAGACTAGAGGTGAATGGGACAGTGCCCTAGCTTATGCCAGGACTGTTCAGAAGCCTGATAACCGAGGGGGGAAGAAGCTGCTCCAGAGTCTGGTGGTGCGCGCTTTCAAGCTCCTGTACCTTCTGCCGGACGGGAACGGGGAGGAGGGGGAATGACGGGGCTGGGACGAGTTGTCTGCTTTTCCAAGGCAGCATGAAGCGAAGATGGATGTCAACGGCGGGGAGACTGGTCCGCGTGATGGGCTGGGTTGCATCCACAACAATTTCTTGCCGCCTTGAGGAATAGCCGCGAGGCAACTGCCAGCCCACCAGCTGTGAGTGAGTGAGCTGCCAGCACAACAGGGTTGAGTGACTGAGCCGCCAGTCCAAGAATCCATTCGAGCAGAGAGTTCAAATGTGCTGTAATTTGTCACCCAGAGTGTGTCGAGTCAGCTCACTTCAGTGGTTGGCATTGAACCGGTGACCTTAGTGATGTAGGTTAAAACAGGACGACTTACCGTTCTAGAGGAGCACCAAACTTCTTGTAACTTTTGATAAACCTGTGGAAAAAAAAGATACAATCTGTAATGGCAATAAATTCTCATCTGCCCCTCTCTTCACATGTTTTAGTGACATAATTCCATCCCGATTTCAAGGGAAATGTTATTCAAGTTTTATCAAAAGGAAACTCAAAACAAGATCCTAATACCACATCCAGCAGGTTGAGTTTAGATTTAGCAACACAAATATAGAGGCTCTAACAGTTCAGGAGAGATCACAAGGTAAAATGAACCATCTAAAGTTTGGTGATGGTTAGTGTTCAAAGACCATTTTAACGAGAGTGACATCAATAAGTGGAATATATATATGGAACCGCAGATGCTGGAATCTTGAGCAAACACAAAGTGCTGGAGGAACTCAGAGGGCCAGGCAGCATCTGTGGAGGGAATGGGCCGGCGAGCTTTCAGGTCAGGACCCGTTTTCAGAGATAAAAACACGGTTTGATTTCAGTTTAGTTTAGAGATACAGCACGGAAACAGGTCCCATCGGCCCACAGGGTCCGCGCAGCCCAGCGATCCCCGTACACCATCACAACCCTGCACACCGGGGGCGATTTATGATTCTCACCGAAGCCAATTAGCCTACAAACCTGTACGTCTTTGGAGTGTGGGAGGGAACCGGAGCTCCCAGAGGAAACTCACCCTGGTAACCGGGAGAACGTGCAAACTCCGTACAGGCAGCGCCCGTAGTCAGGATCAAACCCGGGTCTCTGGCGCTGTGAGGCAGCAACTCTACCGCTGCGCCACCGTGCCGCCCTGTAGGTCAATGTGGACAAAGGGCGGCTAGGCGGTGTCAGGCAGGCGGGATTGGTGCACGTTTCGCCAGGGTTATGGGTGAGCTCAAGATGGAAGGCAGGCTGGGAGGATGTTGAGAAGGCCAAGTCTAGACGTCGGGGCAGAGAACATTAGGAACAGTTTCCCCACAGCTGTTATCAGGCAACTGAACCACCCTATGAACAAGTAGAGAGCGGTCTTGAGACACCATCTACCTCACTGGAGAACCTCGGGCTATCTTTAATCGGACTTTACTGGACATAATTTTGCACTAAATGTTATTCCCTTCATCGTGTATCTGTTCACTGTGGATGGCTCGATTGTAAACATGTACAGACTCGATAGCAAGCAACTAAAGCTTTTCACTGTACCTTGATAGACACGAGTGTAAACTAAACTAAACCCTTCTACATCCCGGCTTTGAGACGTATACACAAGGATCCGTTGTGTGGTTTTCTTGATCATCGTCCCCTTTGATCTGACGTTTTCACACCTTACCCTTTCATGTCTCTCTCTCTCTCTCTCTCTCCCTTGACTCTCAGTCTGAAGAAGGGTCGTGACCCGAAATGTCACCCATTCCTTCTCTCCAGAGATGCTGCCTGTCCCACTGAGTCGCTCCAGCATTTGGTGCCTGTCTAGAGTGTGCGTGTGGGGGCAGCGGGAAGGGGAGGGTGATGCTGGTTACCTCCTGATCTCAGCGTCGGTGAAGCCGTCTACCATGTCCCTGCGCACCGTCCGAGGGCGGCCTCTTCGCTTGGGCCGCTTCTCCTCGTCGTCGCTCTCCTCCGTTTCGCTCTCCGACCCCGACGACCGCTGCCGCCTTCTCCGGGACCCGGCGTCAGAATCACTGCCGTTGGCCCGAGCCTGGGAACAAGTGGCAAGGTTAAGGCCGAGTCCTCTCGCTCTTCCCTCCAGCCCTCCCTGTGGTGGTCACCTCCTCAGAGAAGAGGCACAGCCACAGGACCCCCTTCCTTGGAGTCCAGGAGGATGAGGTGTGATCTTACGGGGGTGTCGGGTGAATGCAGAGTGGTTCTCCCACAGTCGGGGCATCAAGACGTGGAGGGCTTAGGTTAAAGCTGAGAGGGGAAAGATTGAATAGGAATCTGAGAGGCAACAAGGGCGGTGGGTATGTGGTATAGTTTCTCTCAGAGAAAGTAGTTGGAGAAGGTATTGTAACAATAACAACATTCAAAAGATATTTGGACAGGTATGTGGATTGGAAAGGTGCGGCGAGACATGGGCCAAAGGTGGGAAAATGGGACTGTCTTAGCTGGGGCAACTGGTATGGATTAGTTGGGGCAAAGGGCCTATTTCTAGGCTGTATGTCAACAGGCCAGAGGTCCATCAGTGCTCTAACTGCTCGACAGCTCTCTATGGAGAGAAGCCCTCAAAGACTCCAACGTTTCAACGCAGAGATTTTCCCTCCGTTCAGTTCTGAATAGATAACTCCTTATCCTAAGCCAAGGCAGGTTTCACCCTTGTGAACCACAAGAACCAGACTGTCCGCAACCCACCCTGAGACCTATCAGCTTCTTAAAGATCTTAATCCTGTAACGTTATTTCGCAGAGTGCAGGCATACACTACTCAATATATTCTTGCCCGCCATCCCAGGAGACAAGTCAAAAGTGCATTGAATCTCCATGTAAAATCCGTTCGGATACAGCCCGGAAACAGGGCCTTCGGCCCACCGAGTCCGTGCCGGCCAGCAATCCCCGCACACTAACACTATCCTACACACACCAGGGACCAATTTACAATTTTACCAAGCCAAATGACCTACAAACCTTTGTGCGTCTTTGGAATGTGGGAGGAAACTGGATCTCCCGGAGAAAACCCGCACAGGTGATGGGGAAAACGTACGAACTCTGTACAAACAGTCAGGATGGAACCCGGGTCCCCGGCGCTGTAAGGTAGCAACTCTGCCGCTGCGCCTCTTGAGCAGGAGTGCATCAACTGCCCCTCAAACCTGATCCACCAATTAATAAGACCATGTCTGATCTGACTTCAACCTCATCCATACCCCAACTAGCCTTTGTAATCTTTCACCTTAAAAAAAATTCTGCTACCACCACCCTTTGAGGAAGTTTCAAACACTCAGTCCGAAGCATCAGCTCTAGCGTAAAGGGGTCGTCTCCCTCAAAGAAGAGAGAGGGGAAAACTCCATTGAAAAATCGAAGGTAGACAAAAATGCTGGAGAAACTCAGCGGGTGAGGCAGCATCTGTGGAGCGATGGAAATAGGCAACGTTTCGGCCCGAAATGTTGCCTATTTCCTTCGCTCCATAGATGCTGCTTCACCCGCTGAGTTTCTCCAGCATTTTTGCCTGCCTTCGATTTTCCAGCATCTGCAGTTCCTTCTTAAACACTCTATCCATCCTTTCTCCCAACTGTTCCCATGTGCCACAAGTTTGCAAAATACTCCCCAAGTGCTGGACTCTGCAACTTGTCAATATAACATACACTACAAGTCAGGCAGCATCTAGGGAGCGAGAAACACTAATGATCATTTCAGGTTGACGTCTTCCATCGGAATGGATGGAAGGTGAGAGAGAGGTCTTTCACTTAGAGACAATAGGTACAGGAGTAGGGCATTCGGCCCCTCGAGCCAGCACCGCCATTCAATGTGATCATGGCACATCATCCACAATCAGTACCCCGTTCCTACCTTCTCCTCATATCCCCTGACTCCGCTATCTTTAAGAGCTCTATCTAGCTCTCTTTTGAACGCATCCAGAGAACCGGCCTCCACCGCCCTCTGAGCCAGAGAATTCCACAGACTCACCCCTCTCTGTGTGAAAAAGTTTATCCTCATCTCCGTTCTAAATGGTTTACCCCTTATTCTTAAACTGTGGCCCCTGGTTCTGGACTCCCCCAACATCGGGAACATGTTTCCTGCCTCTAGCATGTCCAAACCCTTAATAATCTTATATGTTTCAATAAGATCCCCTCTCATCCTTCTAAACTCCAGAGTGTACAAGCCCAGCCGCTCCATTCTATCAACATATGACAGTCCCGCCATCCCGGGAATTAACCTGGTGAACCTACGCTGCACTCTCTCAATAGCAAGAATGTCCTTCCTCAAATTTGGAGACCAAAACTGCACACAATACCCCAGGTGTGGTCTCACTAGGGCCCTGTACAACTGCAGAAGGACCTCTTTGCTTCTGTTGACTGCTTTCCTCTCCACAGTTGCTGCCTGACCCACCGAGTAGTTTCTGTTCCATTGCCTCAACAACTAATGTTGACCCAAGACCAATGGCCTCCAATGCCAGAGTAGGATAGGAAGGACACAAACACCAGCTAGATCTCTGGGGAACATGCATATTTAAAGGACATTTGGACCTTAACGTGGATAGGACAGGTTTAGAGGGATGTGGAACTAGTGTAGATGGGGCATGTTGGTCTGTTTGGAAGGACACCAGAGATGTCTGACAGTCTCCCCCTTGTCCGTACCTTCTTGGTTAAACTTCTGCTCCTGGGGAGCATGTAGATCTCATCCAGCTCCTTCTGCCGCGCCTCTTCTTCGATCCTTTTCCGCTGCTCCTCCGGGATGATGTCATCCCACTCCTTGCTCAGCTTCTCGTCCACCTCGGGTTGGTTCTCCATGGTGGTGAAGTTTGCCACCTGAGGGGTTGCGACAGAGTGGTGGGCTCACACTTTACGCCAAGGTGGCCGGCTTAACATCCTTCCCGACCCAGCGTCAGCCCAAACCGTCGCACTTCACGGTGACAACGGCGAGGAGACTAATGCCCCTGTCCCACTTAGGAAACCTGAACGGAAACCTGAACGGAAACCTCTGGGGACTTTACGCCCCACCCAAGGTTTCCGTGCGATTCCCGGAGGTTTTCGTTAGGTTCCCGGAGGTTTTTTTCAATTTTTTGAAATAATCGCCGGAACATAGAAGAAACGGAAACCACTTTCGACCGTTAGGGAGACTGACAAAAACCTCCGGGAACCGCACGGAAACCTTGGGTGGGGCGCAAAGTCCCCAGAGGTTTCCGTTCAGGTTTCCTAAGTGGGACAGGGGCATAAGACCACCATTTTCCCAACTGATCGAAGGCAATGTTGACTGGTTGTGCCAAGGGAATTGCAAGCCAACTATGTTCCTCTCACGACGTTTACCACGGACAGAATTGATCCCCCAAGATAGACAAAAAGTTCAGGAGTAACTCATCAGGTCGGGCAGCATCTCTGGAGAAAAAAGGATGGGTGCTGTTTCGAGTCGGGACCCTTCTTCGGAAGCGAAACATTACCCATTCATTTTGTCCAGAGATGCTGCCTGACCTGATGCACTTTGTGCTTTTCTTCACTAACCAGCACCTGCAGTTCCTTTCATACAGAATTTATCCACAATCTATCTCAGGTAGGACATGTGTCCAAAGGCCTTAACTGTTGTTTCACACTCGCTTGTTCAAACTTCACCCGGGCCAAGAAATCTGGAATAAAGTACTGAATTTTGGTAGAGACAAGGAGCTACAGATGCTGGTTAATAGATACAACAACGCAAGGCGCTGGAGTAACTCAGCAGGTCAGGCAGCAACTCTGGAGAACATGGATATCTAAGACATTTCTATAAGAACATGGATAGGATTGGTTTAGAGGGGATAGGGGCCAAACCCAGGAAGGTGTGACTAGCGTACATGGGGCATGTTGATCGGTGTGGGTAAGTTGGGCCAAAGGGCCTGTTATCGCGCTGTATGACTCTATGGTAGGCGATGCTTCGGATCGGAACTGAAGAAGGGTCCCGACCCGAAACGTCGTCGATCGATGTTCTCCAGAGATGCTGCCAGACCTGCTAAGTTTCTCCAGCACTTTGAGTCTTAGCTTGTCATGGTACACCAATGGTTACTACATGCACTGGGAATATCACCTTCCACCCTCACCCAATCTGGCATTTATTTGACTCCAAACCACCAACCTCAATGACTCTTAACTGCTCGTGGAGGGGTCAAATATGGAGGGACAACAATGCTGACCATTTTAATACATAAAGGATACAGTTAGCATTTTCCTTTGACCATGGTAGCAATCACCCGTTGCTGCAGATTTAATATCTCCAGCAGATAAGGTAATTAATATAAAATGTATGCTAGAGATGCAGCGAGGAAGCAGGGGCTTTGGCCCATGAGTCCACACTGACCAGCGATCCCTGCACACTATCGCCATCTTAACACACCAGGGGCAATTCACAATCTTTAACAAAGCCAATTAACCCACAAATCTGTACGTCTTTTAGAGTGTGGGAGGTAAGATGAGCACCCAGAGAAAACCCACGCAGGTCACGGGGAGAACGTACTAACTCCGTACAGACAGCACCCATAGTCGGGATCGAACCGGGGTCTCTGGCGCTGTAAGGCAGCAGCTCCTGTCACCGTGCCGCCCACAAGGGTTTGCACAGCCGGCTTGCTTGTGAGGGAACGGTCTGAGATGCAGAGTGACCCCTGTACAGCCTCACGCTAGTGCCACCGTGAACCTGACCAGGGGCCTCCCACCTACCTTGAACTGGGAGAGCAGCTCGTCTGTCGGACTCACGGACTGCTCATTCTCTCTCGTTTCGGCAAGTCTCAGGATCTCGTCAATGTCCATTTCCTGAAAGAAAAGACACCCAGCTTGAAGCACTCTTCATAGCATAAGGCAGTTGTGTTAAAACCGATCTCCCTCTTCCACGGGACACTTCCGATGGGTGTTACGGGGATCAGGGATTTCCCCACAGCTACTGGGGTGTCAGAGAGTCCAGTCTAGTCTAGTTTAGAGATACAGCATGGAAACATGCCCTTTGGCCCACTGTGTCCACGCACACCATTGATCACCCACTAGTTATCCCGCTACACACTAGGGCCACTTACAGAGGGCCAATTAATCCTCAAACCGTGGGAGGAAACCGGGGCACCTGGAGAAAGGCCACGAGGCACAGTGCGAACGTGCAAACTCCACACGGACAGCACTCGCGGTCAGGATCGAACCCGGGTCTCTGGCGCTGCGAGGCATCAGCTCTACCGCTGCGCCCAGTCATTGACAGACAGATCAGGGCCTACAGCCCACTGTGCTGGCTAACTGATGTCTATTTATACTGATCCAACATTAAGCTATATAAATCCCATTATTTATCCTCCACGCATTCTTTTCAACATCCCACAGAATGTACCCCTCCCCTCACGGCAAGGCCAGTGAAGCCACGTTTTTAAATGTAGGAAGGAACGGCAGATGCTGGTTTAACCCGAAGGTAGACACAAAAAGCTGGAGTAACTCAGCGGGACAGGCAGCATCTCTGGAGAGAAGGAATGGGTGACGTCTCGGTTCGAGACCCTTCTTCAGTCTGAAGACTGCTTCAGTCTGAAGAAGGGTCTCGACCCGAAAGGTCACCCATTCCTTCTCTCCAGAGATGCTGGCTGTCCCGCTGAGTTACTCCAGCTTTTTTGTATCTATCTTCCACTTGTCTTTAACATGTGGGAGGAAACCGGAGCACCCGGGGGAAATGTTTTACTGCTGGAGATATTCCTTCCCCATTTCATCCATCGGAACATTCCATAGATCCTTCTCAACATCTCCAATTAATGTCCCCAAAGACACAACTCTTACAATAGACAATGGACAATAGGTGCAGGAGTAGGCCATTTGGCCCTTCGAGCCAGCATCGCCATTCAATGTGATTATGGCTGATCATCCCCAATCAGTACCCCATTCCTGTCTTCTCCCCATATACCCTGACTGCTATTTTTAAGAGCCCTATCTAGCTCTCTCTTGAAAGCATCCAGAGAACCTGCCTCCTCCACCCTCTGAGGCAGAGAACTCCACAGACTCACCACTCTCTGTGAGAAAAAGTGTTTCCTCGTCTCCGTTCTAAATGGCTTACTCCTTATTCTTAAACTGTGGCCCCTGGTTCTGGACTCCCCCAACATCGGGAACATGTTTCCTGCCTCGGGTGTCCACTAGTGTCCAGTTCCTTAACAATCTTATATGTTTCAATGAGATCCTCTCTTATCATTCTAAACACCAGAGTGTACAAGCCCAGCCGCTCCATTCTCTCAGCATATGACAGTCCCGCCATCCCGGGAATTAACCTTGTAAACCTACGCTGCACTCCCTCAATAGCAAGAATGTCCTTCATCAAATTAGGGGACCAAAACTGCACACAATACTCCAGGTGTGGTCTCACTAGGGCTCTGTACAACTGCAGAAGGACCTCTTTGCTCCTATATTCGATTCCTCTTGTTATAAAGGCCAACATGCCATTGGCTTTCGTCACTACCTGCTGTACCTGCAACCTATAACCCAGCTCAGCCGTACCTGTGGCTCAGATTCCTCACCCTCCGCCTCCTTGAACAGCTCCTCAGCTCCAAACTTCAAGATGGCCGAGAGCTCCTCCTTGTTGAACGGTGTTGAGCTGAAAAACACAAAAATCCACCGTCATCCACCTCCGCTTCCTGGAATGTGTGCGTCGCCTGATCAATTGTACTTGAGCTAAATCTCAAAGTGGTGGAAGAACCTATCAGGTCAGGCAGCATCTGGGGAAATCCCATTCCCCGCCACAGATCGTTTCACTAGGTCATACAGTATGGAAACAGGCCTTTCAGCCCAACTCGTCCATACAAACCGTATCCAAGATAGTCCCTTCCGCCCACATTTGGTCCATATCTCTCTAAATCGTTGCTGTCCATTTACCTATCCAGATGCTGCCCGACCCGCTGAGTTACTCCAGCACTTTGTGTTTTTCTCAAGATTCCAGCATCCGCACTTCCTTGTGTCTACAATTATTGTTCTTCCATAATTTCCCTGAACTGGCAGAAACAAGGGACTGCAGATGCTTGTTTATAAAAAAAAGGCACAAAGTGCTGGAGTAACTCAACGGGTCAGGCAGCATCTCTGGCGAACGTGGACAGGTGACGTTGGGGATCGGGCTTCCCTTCAGACTGGAGACGGATACCGATCTGAAACATCACTCATCCATGTTCTCCAGCGATGCTGCTCGACTCACTCAGTCACTCCAGCACTTTGTGCCTTTTTTTCCCCCTGAAGTGTCTCGCTGGGTCTTTCTAAAGGGCAGTGGACAATCACCATTGATCTGTGATCACAGGACTAGGCTAGTTGTGGCTGGCAGGTTGTGTTCATTGAATGTTTTTACAACAATCCAGTCGTTTTTCAAGTTATCATTAACGCTGCAAGCCTGTTGATTCCAAATGTAATTTAGTTATTGACTTTGCATTTTGAAGTGGACAAGGTGAAAATGTAGGTCAAGTGAAGTGGGAGGGTGGGGGGTGGGCAAACAGCCAGGGTGAGATAAGAGGGTAGAATACAAGAGGTATTTTCACCCAGAGAGTTGTGAATCTGTGGAAGTTACTGCCACAAGAAGGCAGTGGAGGCCAATTCACTGGATGTTTTCAAGAGAGTTAGAGATCTTAGGGCTGATGGAATCAAGGGATATGGGGACGAAAGCAGGAACAGGGTACTGATTTTGGATGATCAGCCATGACCACATTGAATGGCGGTGCTGTCTCGAAGGGCAGAATGGCCTACTCCCACATGCTGCTGCACCCGTGAGTTTCTAGCCTTTTGTGTAAATCCAGCAGCTGTTTTCTATGTAAATAGGAAGGAACTGCAGATGCTGGTTTACACCGAAGATAGACACAACATCGTGGAGCAACAGGCAGCCTCGGGGAGCCGGGTTTCTCCAGCATGTTGTGTCTCTCTGGGGTATGAAGGGAACCGAGAGGCAAAAGGAAAGGATGAAATGGAGAAGGGTAGAAGCATGTTGAGGAGGGTGCTGCTCACTGCGAGGGGCGGGCTGAGCTGTCCAACACTGTCCTCCCCGTCGTATCCATCCTTTGGATAACGAGGTGATCTAGGACCATCTTCTTCTTGGCTCGCTCGATGATGTCTTCTTCCACCGTCCCTTTCGTAACCAGCCGGTAAATATTCACCTGAAACACCAGGACAGGACCTTACAGGCCATGGGCATCGACAAAATCAATAGACAATAGACATTAGGTGCAGGAGTAGGCCATTCGGCCCTTCGAGCCAGCACCGCCATTCAATGTGATCACGGCTGATCATCCCCAATCAGTACCCCGTTCCTGCCTTCTCCCCATATACCCTGACTCCGCTATCTTTAAGAGCCCTATCTAGCTCTCTCTTGAAAGCATCCAGAGAACCTGCCTCCACCGCCCTCTGAGGCAGAGAATTCCACAGACTCACAACTCTCTGTGAGAAAACGTGCTTCCTCGTCTCCGTTCTAAATGGCTTACCCCTTATTCTTAAACTGTGACCCCTGGTTCTGGACTCCCCCAACATCGGGAACATGTTTCCTGCCTCTAGCGTGTCCAAACCCTTAACAACCTTATATGTTTCAATGAGATCCCCTCTCATCCTTCTAAACTCCAGAGTGTACAAGCCCAGCCGCTCCATTCTCTCATCATATGACAATCAAACCATCCCGGGAATTAACCTTGGAAACCTACGCTGCACTCCCTCAATAGCATGAATGTCCTTCCTCAAATTAGGGGTCCAAAAGTGCACACAATACTCCAGGTGTGGTCTCACTAGGGCTCTGTACAACTGCAGAAAGACCTCTTTGTCCTATACTCGGCTCCTCTTGTTATAAAGGCCAACATGCCATTTGCTTTCTTCACTGCCTGCTGTACCTCCATGCTTACTTTCATAGACTGATGAACAAGGACCCCCAGATCCTGTTGTACTTCCCCTTTTCCCAACTCACTCTTTGAAACCTCTATTCCAACAGCAGCATTTACTTTAACCTTGCACTAACTGGTTTCTCAGCATCCTCATCTCCGCTGACATCTCCTGGACAGATAACATCACAGCGGTCATCAAGAAGGCTCAGCAGCGGCTGCACTTCCTGAAGGTCCTCAGGAAGCACAACCTGGACTCCAACCTGCTGCTGACCTTCTACCGCTCGTCCATTGAGAGCCTGTTGACATTCTGCATTACAGCATGGTACGGCAGCTGCACCATGGCAGACAGGGAGAGTAGTTAGGGCAGCACAGAAGATCATCGGCTGCCCTCTCCCCTCTCTGATGGACACTTACACCTCCCGCTGCCTCAGCAGGGCGAAGAACATTATCAAGGACAGCTCCCATCCTGCGTTCGGCCTGTTCAACCTGCTGCCCTCAGGGAGGCGCTATAGGTGCATCAGCACAAGGACAAATAGACTCGAGAACAGTTTCTTTCCAAAACCCATTATCTCCCTGAACTCACACACGCACCGACGTCACAGCCTAACCCCGGACTTTCATCTATCCACCTACTGTAATTTGTACTGTAACTGTAATTTCCAATATGTGCAATAACCCATGCTGGATATAGGAATCCTATTTATTCATTCTATTATCCATTGTCTTTTATAGATATGTATATAGCACCACAGAAACTGTGCACCTTATTCCCCCCCCCCCCCTTTTTGTTTTTGCACTGAGTAGGAGCAGCTTTTAATCTCATTGTACATGTGTATAGTGACAATAAAAAGGCATTCTCATTCTCATTCTCATTATTCCCTTTGTCCTGTATCTGTGTTCTGTGTACAGCTTGACTGTAATCCCGTATGGTCTTCCCGCTGACTGGATAGCACGCAACAAAAAAGCTTCTCACTGCACCTCGGCACACGTGACAATAAACTAACGTAACTGTTCCCTTCCTGTTCTAGCCCTCACCTACACACGAGGGCCTGTTCACAGTGGCCCACTAACCCACCAAACTGCATGCCTTTGGGATGTGGCAATGAATTCAACAGATTCACCGCCCTCTGACTAAGCACATCTCAATGTTTCTCTTTCTTCACTTTTACTCAACCTATTCATTGAATGTTTGAAAAGAGATTCATTGGAATGGATCGGAATATGTGGAATGCTTCGGAATATGTGGAATAGACAATAGGTGGAGGAGGAGGCCATTTGGCCCTTCGAGCCAGCAGCGCCAGCCAACGTGATCATGGCTGATCATATGCTTCGATCGGGTTGAGAAGGAGCAATTGGCCTGAAGGTTTAGCAATGTTATTGTCACCTGTCCCAAGGTACAGTGAAAAGCTTTGTCTTAAAGTTATCCAAACAGATCAGATATAATATATATAGATAGATTATATATCATTTCAAACTCAAATGCACTGGATAGAGCAAAGGGGAAGAGAAAGAGTGGAGAAGGTGGACAAAAATGAAGGCGTAAACTCAGCGGGTGAGGCAGCATCTGTGGAGCGAAGGAAATAGGCAACGTTTCGGGTGACCCGAAACGTTGCCTATTTCCTTCGCTCCACAGATGTTGCCTCACCCCGCTGAGTTTCTCCAGCATTTTTGTCCACCTTCGATTTTCCAGCATCTGCTGCTCCTTCTTAAACAGAGTGCAGAACATAGTTCTCAGCATTACACCACATTGTAGACAGCTGTAGATGGGTTACAGAGCAGTAAAATATGCCAGTTACTCAACTATAAAACGTGCCAGCAACTTCCTTTTGCTGTTCATGGAAGAGTGGTGGGGGAGATGCGTGGACCTCAATGATGTGCACGCGGGTCAGTTAGTTACCTGGCTTACAATTCAATATTTCTTGTCCGAATTTGGGCTTCATTTTGTATTCGTGAGAAAGCAAATAATTCGTTAAAAAGCTTTCCCTCCAAAAAATATTGGATGCAGGTACCACTCTGCATAACACTGAGAGAGAATGGCACCAGGAAAAATCAATAGAACATTGAAGAACAATACAGCACAAGAACAGGCCCTTCGGTCCACAACGTCCGTGCTAGACATGATGCTAACTTAAGCTAACCTATCACAAGCTGGAGAGCTGAGCAGTTCAAGGTGGTCGCTGAACTGACCCCCTGTCCTCCCTGTGACGTCACTGACCTGTTTCTTTTGGCCTATCCTGTGGGCACGGGCCTGTGCTTGCAAATCATTCTGAGGATTCCAGTCAGAGTCGAAGATGATGACGGTGTCAGCAGAGGCCAAGTTAATCCCGAGCCCTCCTGCTCTTGTGGAGAGGAGGAAGCAGAAATCCTGGAGTGGGGGAAAGTAATCCAGAATTAACCTCGGCACACAGGGCTTAGTTTAGAGCCACAGCACGGAGAAAGGCCCTGCGGCCCACCGAGTCCGCACCGACCAGCGATCCCCGAACACTAACATTATCCTCTGTACACACTAGGGACAATTTTTCAATTTTACCAAAGCCAATTAACCTACAAACCTGTACGTCTATGGAGTGTGGGAGGAAACCGGAGCACCCGGAGAAAACCCACAAGGTCACAGGGGGAACGTACAAACTCCGTACAGACACCACCCGTAGTCAGGATCGAACCTGGGTCGCTAGCGCTGTAACGCACTCTACCGCTATGCCACTGTGTCGCCCTTAAGTTCACTTAGTTTGGATGGTTAGATCAGAGAAACAGACCCTTCGGCCCACAGAGTCCACACCGACCAACGATCACCCGTTCACACTAGTTCTATGTTATCCCACATTCTCACATTGGGAACAGTGGATGTAGCTAAAACAGGTTGGGTTAATTCACACTAAGGGTGTCACAAGGATTTACAGCAACTTTCAAAAGGAAACAATACATTTTTTAAGGGCAAACATTTATAAAGCGACACAAAAATAGGAAATAAGGAGGACTAAATGGACAGGTCCTCGCTTCCTGTGTCATCCTGTGTTCAGATCCAAGCACAGAATGACGCAGCAAACTCACACCTGTCCGTGCTTACCCAGCTACTTGCTATTTCAGTGTAGTTTCACAAATTTTTTGTCCTTAAAGATTCAACTCTGCACGTTCTCAAGAGCTCACATGGAAAAACTGAGCTGGGAACAAGAGTAAAATAAGCCCAGAGAAGGGGAATCGAGAACCAGAGGAGGTAGGTTTAAGGTGGTGGGGGGGGGGGGGGGGGGGGGAAAGATTTAATAGAAACCTGAGGGTTTTTTTTTTTAACACAAAGGTTTATGTGGAATAACCTGCCAGAGTAGGTAGTTGAGGCAGGTTACTACGAGTAGTTGCTCTACTCAACAGCCAAAAATCTGTAGCCTCCCTTTGATCTGGTATTTTGTTGGTTCACATGCTTGATCAATGGTGTTTTATCATTAATGTTTTATTATTATTAATGTTTAGTGTTTTCTGAGTCATTCTTAACTGTCACTGTATGTCATGTTGTTACTTGTGGGCGGAGCACCAAGGCAAATTCCTTGTATGTGAATACTTGGCCAATAAACTTACTTACTTATTTACTATCGCAACGTTTCTGAAACATTTAGACATGTACATGGATAGGTTTAGAGGGATGTGGGCCAAATGCAGGCAGGTGGGACTAGTGTAGATGGGTGGTCTTGGGCAAGTTGGGCCAAAGGGCCTTGTTCTCACGCTGTTTGACTCCATGAGATGTGGCAGATCAGTCGCTAAACGGGGTCTTCAAATGACAGAATCTGAACAATTGTACTAATAGACAAGGAGCTGAGACAGAATCCGTCAGGTTAACGGGGGCAACAGGTAACACCTTTGTTTCTATGGACCTCGGGAACACGCGGAGCTGCTTATTTATAACACAAAAGAGAAGCAGGCATGGAGGAGGGCACGCCGTTCCCAGAATTGGGATGGAACAAGGGAGGAAACATGAGAAGAGCAATGATGACGGCAGTATTGCGAGTGAGACAAGTTTAGATTTCTCCCTAAATGGGTCTCAGGATGAGAACGGCAGTAAGAGGGGTGTTGTGGGTAGTGCGAGTGTCAGGTACTGCGAGGACGTAAGGCAGTGTGCTAAATCAGCCCAAACCAACTCGTGTATCCTTCCTTTGAAGCCCTGGTTCACAGCAAGAACTGAATGCGCACATGCCCTAACAAATTAACCCTGCCACCAACGCTCAAACTACAGCTGCTCACTGGTGCCACAACTGCAGCCCGTGCAGTCTCCAACCCACGACGCTGACTGATCCGGGATTGCCACCAAACAAACAATGTAGACAGCAACTCCGTGAGGCCACGCGCTGACAGAATTCGTAGTTTGCGTTTACATTATTACAAACTAGTTCCGTGTATTTTGGAGCAGGTATACACACCTGTGCTGTATAAATTTAATGGAACATATTCCCAGAAATGTGTTATGCATGGTTATGGAGATAAATCAGCCTAAAATAGAAGAAATCCGACAAGGATTTAGCCTTGGAGTTTACTTGACTCAACCTTGAAGAAGTAAATAATACCAAAATGAGCAAGCCAGCGTTTATTAATGAATAGATGACATAGGATTTATTCAACAACCCCAGGATGCAATCATTATTTAGTTATATAATTTATAGTGAAATAATAAGATGGTTGGCGCGGACTCAGTGGCGAAGGGCCTGTTTCCACGCTGTATCTCTAAACTGAATACTGTATCATATTTAGCCTGGGATCATTTATTCAGCCTGAGATTATTGTGATCCAAGGCTAAATATTATAGATTATTATTTAGCTATAAATTAGCTGAATAATCTCAGCACCAACAATTGATAATGAGCTCTGCTTGAGGTGGTGTGGCTCAGCTCACTGCCAGGTCCTGGTGTAGGAAGAGGTATAAATGATCAATTCCTTACCTCAGATGCTTCTGCGTTGAAGTGATCCAAGGCTTGTTTTCTTAATTCCCCTTTTATAGAGCCATCTAAACGCTGCAACATGATCAAGCAGGAACATCTTCAGTGCACATTCAAAGGACAGGCAGAGACTCTGAAAGCAAGTTCAGGTTTCACTTCTATTTTTATTCCGATGGTCCAAAATAATTCTGGTTCTTGCCTCGTCAACAGGTCCCGAGACTGCCCCTGGCTGAGTAACCCGAGCAAGAGGGCTCGACTGGCACTCTGCCATTAAAATTCCTTCCGGACTGTTGAGCTCAGAAGAATGAGTGTTGATCTCATAGAATCACAGTGTGGAAACAGGCCCTTCGGCCCAACCTGCCCACACCAGCCAACATGTCCCATCTACACTAATCACAACTGCCTGCGTTTGGCCCATCTCCCTCCAAATCCGTCCTGCCCATGTACTTGTCTAACTGTTTCTTAAACGTTGGGATAGTACCTGCCTCAACTACCTCCTCTGGCAGCTCGTTCCATACACCCACCAACTTTTGTATGGAAAAGTTACCCTTCAGATTCCTAATAAATCTTTTCCCTGTCACCGTAAACCTATGTCATTGTCCATTGAAACACTGTAAGCGTCTAGGGTAGATGCTAAGCTGACATTCCCACTGGCTTTAAAGAATAAACACAACACATAACTTTGGCCACTCAAATACCATCATCTAAAGCGTGGGGAATTTTGGGAACGCTTTATCCCAAAGGACAGTGTCCAGTGAGTATTTTTGTAGATTGTACACAAAAGTGCTGGAGAAACTCAGCGGGTGCAGCAGCATCTATGGAGCGAAGGAGATAGGCGACGTTTCGGGCCGAAACCGATGCTGCCGCACCCGCTGAGTTTCTCCAGCGTTATTGTCTACCTTCGATTTTCCAGCATCTGCAGTTTCTTCTTAAACATTTTTGTAGATTGATGGCTGATATTTAGATATGAAGTCAGGAGATACAGGATTAACCCGTATTGATGTTTTAACCCACACCGGCCCCACGACCACGTATTAAACCGTATTGACTCAACAATGGGCCAATATGGACCCCACCCTTCCTGAGGTCCTCTGTTGCCGGCCCTGTTTTGTTCTGGCCTTCACTATCTTCCAGTCTGAGGAAGAGTTGCGACCCAATACCTCACCTATTCCTTCTCTCCAGAGATGCTGCTAGACCAGCTGAGTTAATCCAGTAATTGTGTGTCTATCTTCCGGTTTAAACCAGCATCTGCAGTTCCTTCCTACGCAGATATGAGATTAATGTTGGGAAATGGCCATGAGGTGAAAGATGCCCAATCCATCGCAGGTACTGACCTCTCCAACATGGATGGGATCTACAGGAGGCTCTGCCTCAAGAAGAGCAGTCAGTATCCAAGAACCCCGTTGCCCTGGCCTTGCTCCCATTTTACTCTTCCCATTGGGGAAAACCATGACTACCTAGTCCCACCTATTCACTCGCTCACAGCAAGCCGGTTGTGCAAATCATTTTGGGCGGCGCGGTGACACGAGCTGGTCTCACAGCCCGAGACCCGGGTTCGATCCTGACTATGGGTGTTGTCCGTATGGAGTTTGTATGTTCTCCCCGTAACCTACGTGGGTTTTCCACAGAGCTGTTCAAGAATAGCTTCTTCCCAACAACCATCAAGCTCTTAAACACTTTACAATGTTCACCTCAACTATG
Organism: Okamejei kenojei; assembly: GCA_035221665.1. Taxonomy (NCBI): domain Eukaryota; kingdom Metazoa; phylum Chordata; class Chondrichthyes; order Rajiformes; family Rajidae; genus Okamejei; species Okamejei kenojei. Next base: position 9,073,600 of record CM069164.1, read on the forward strand.
CATTGCTCTGGTGCCACTTTGGTTACCGGATGGGCACTGGTATTGTGGTGGAATAAGACACACAAGGACTTAGAATAATTGTAGATACTGGTAACTGCAGATGGTGGTATACACAACGAGACACAAAGCACTGGAGTAGCTCAGCAACATCCCTGGAGAACATGGATGGGTGGCATTTCAGGTTGGCACGGCGACGCAGCTCTAGAGCTGCTGCTTCACAGCGCCATGGATCCCCGTTCGATCCTGGCCTTGGGCGTTGTGCGTGTGGTTCCGGTTTCCGCATGTGTTTCTTCCGGGTGCTCCGCACATTCCTCCCACATCCCAAAGACATGCAGGCTTACATGCTAACTGGCCTCTGTAAATTGCCACTAGTGTGTAGGGAGTGGATGAGAAAATGGGATAGGAAGTGTGTGTCTGAACACGTGTGTAAGGGACACGGTGGTCTGAAGGGCCTGTTTCCACGCTATATCTTTATACGTCTGTCTGCAGAAGGTACCTGGCTCAGAGGGGTGGGGGATTGCAACCTTCACGTGGTCCACCCTGTTTCGACGAATGCAATCAACCTGGCGTGCACACACGGAAGATCAAACGGAACAAGTTGTCTTCTGACTTTAGGCTGTGCATGCCATACGCAAGAAGAAGAACTGACTCAAAACATCACCTATTTATGTTCTGCAGAGAAACGGCCTGATCAGCTGAGTTACTCCAGCACGTTGTGTCTTTTTATGTACACCAGCATCTGCAGTTCCTTGTTTCACCATTCAGTTGCCTGGAAAGTGAGTTTTGAAGGTATTGAGAAGACATTCACTAACTGCTGGCCTTGCCTTGCCCTGCCCGCAGTGTGTACATATCTCCCAACAGCAGTGCCCCTCTGCATCTCTAGAGCAGAGGGAACTGCTGACGTACTTATGTTGGATTCTGATGCAAGAAAAAGATTCTGCATCCCGGCACTAACAAACACAAGGAAGGATCGCAAGGAAGTTCGGCATATCCCCGACAACTCTCACTGACTTCTATAGATGCGCTGAAGAAAGCATTTTATCGGGATGCATCACAGCATGGTTTGGGGACAGCTCCATCCAAGACCGCTAGAAATTGCAGCGAATTGTGGACGCAGCCCAGGCCACCACACAAAGCAACTTCCCTTCCAAATACTCCATGTACACCTCACGCTGCCTCGGCAAGGCCAGCAGCAGCATCAAGGACGAGTCGCACCCTGGCCACTCCCTCTTGTCCCGTCTCCCATCAGGAAAAAGGTACAGAAGTGTGAAAACGCACACCTCCAGATACAGGTAGACAAAAATGCTGGAGAAACTCAGTGGGTGAGGCAGCATCTATGGAGAGAAGGAATATTCTCAATGCACTTCTTCCTCTTCTTGCGTGTGGCGTGCACAGCCCAAAGTTGTACGACAACTTGTTCCATTTGATGTTATTTGACTGTGCAGTCCGGGTCGATTGCATTTGTCGAAACAGGGCGAAGGTTGCAATCTCCCACCCCAATGTGACAATGAACTAAAACTGAAGAACATTCGTGAAACATTGAGACACAAGAAACCTGGAGCAAAAAGCACAAAGTGCAGGAGGAACTCAGTCAGCATGCGGTCCCAACCCGAGACATCGTCTGTCCGTTCCCTCTACTGATGCGGCCCGGCCCGCTGAGTTGCTCCAGGACTTTGTGCTTCGTAAAGCACTCGTTTGCTCAACAGTTTTGCGGTGGGAATTACCGGTCGGGGTTTACCTGGAAGGGATAGTGTTTAATGGTCATATACTCGGCGAGGATATCCAACATGCGGACCATCTGCGAGAAGATGAGTACCCGGTTTCCACGCTCGCGGAGCCTGGTCATCAGCTTGTCCAGCAGGATCAGCTTGCCACTGCTCTTGATCAGGTTCTGCCGAGAAATGAAGCCGGACAAAAGAATCATCACCTGCACCTCCTCCAACCTCATCTACTGTATCCGTTGTTAACGAAGCGGACTCTTACGCAGCGGCGAGATCTAACGCAGACTGGACCATCGTTTTGCTGAACACCTTCGCTCAGTCCGCCTGAACCCACCCGATCTTCCAGTTGCTAAACACTTTAATTCTCCTTCCCATTCCCACACTGACCTGTCTGTCCATTGTCAGAGTGAGGCTAAACACAAATTGGAGGAACAGCATCTCTTAATTTGCTTGGGCAGCTTACAACCAAATTTTGTTTGAACTTAATTTGCGGTTCAAATGACAATAAACGGGATTGTATTGTATTGGATGATACTGATTTCTCCAACTTCAAGTAACCCCGCCATTCCCTCTCTCTCTATCCCTCCCGCACCCAAGTCGCACCAGCTTCTCATTTTTACCCAACAAACAGCTAACAACAGACTATTTCTTTTATCATGGTTACTTTTTTGCATCTTTCATTCATTGTTCTACATCTCATCACATCATCATCTATATCTCTCGTTTCCCCCTGAAACGTCACCTATTCCTTCTCTCCAGAGATGCTGCCTGTTACTCCAGCTTTTTGTGTCCATCTTCAGTTAAAACCAGCATCTGCAGTTTCTGCCTACACACATTAGCCGCTGTCTAAACAAAAGCGCAAGAAAGGTTTGGCAAGAATGGAAAGAATTGGATTGGAATGGAAAACACTTTTGGCAGCAATAGAATACGCAGTCCGCCTGGACCCACCTGCTCTCCCGGTTGCCAAACACTTTAACTCCCCTTCCCATTCCCACACTGACCTTTCTGTCCAAGTCCTCCTCCAATGTCAGAATGAGGCCCAACGCAAATTGGAGGAACAGCATCACATATTTTGCTTTCAACCCAGCGGTATGAATATTGATTTATCTAAAATCAACCCTTGCATTCCACCTCTCTCCATCCCTCCCCCACTCAAAAGTCGTAGGAGCTTCAAAGTCTTGTTGCATCTCATTGTCTATACTTGCTTTGACCGAGCCCACGGCTAACCACGGCCGGTTTCCTTTATCATCGTCACTTTTTGTGCACACCTGCCATTCATTTGTTCCATATCTCTCCACATCACCGTCTATATCTCCCGTTTCCCTTTCCCCTGACTCAGTCTGGTCTCGACCCAAAACGTCACCTATTCCTTCTATCCAGGGATGCTGCCTGTCCCGCTCAATTACTCCAGTATTTTGTGTCTTTCGTCGGTGTAAACTAGCATCTGCAGTTCCTTCACACATACTATGTTCAATCTTTGTTGACTGCACCTCCAATTGAGAAGTCAGCGTTCTGGATGAGAGTAAATAGGGAGTAATGGGCTCCCGGTCTACCATGAAAATACAAGGAACTGTAGATGCCAGACACAAAATACTGGAGAACATGGATAGGTGATGTTTCACAGAGTGCTGGAGTAACTCAGCGAGTCAGGCAGCATCTGTGGAGAACTTGGATAGGTGATGTTTCACAGAGTGCTGGAGTAACTCAGCGGGTCAGACTGCATCTCCTGAGAACATGGATAGGTGAAATTTCGGCCCGACACGAAACGTCACCTATCCATGTTCCTCAGGGGGTGTTGCCTGACCCGTTGAGTTACTCCAGCACTCTGCCCTGTTTTTTAATTATGATTTTTGATCATGATTCCTTCACAGCTATGCGGACATCTGCAGAGTTTGGACTAGGATGGGGGGGGGGGGGGGGCAGAGGCTTCTCAGCAGTAAAGTCTACCTACGTGCAGCAACTCCAAGCTGGTTAGCATCTCGTTATCCTCGCACGGCTTGACCAGGTAGCAGTGATTGCAGCATTTCTTCAGCTCCATCATAATGTTGAGGAAGCTGGACGAAGACCCCCTGCAGCCCCTGGTGAGGGCCTTGTAGTTCCTGGTCAATATCCACCTGCGGCGAGAGGATCGATGAGCACCCACGTCGCGATAAAACCACAGCGCAGTTGTGTGTCAAACACCGCGCCTTGACACTATGATCGGCTGATGCTGGCAATACGACACCCAGCACAGTGAAGCAGGTTGATTAGTAGGACTGGATGTTACAATCCCTAAGGTTCTTCACCACAACTGACACCCGGTATTCTCGGGGGTGACCACTAGGTGATTTTGCCACCAATCGGACACATCTCCAGTTGTGTACCTCAAGGTCACTGGGTGTTTCGGCCTTTTATCACAAGACACCCTCAGTCGAGGTAGGCCCACCGCAGGGTGATCAGACCTGGGTGTGTGTCTTATGGTTAGCCTCTAGATGGTCACGTGGCAGCATGTTTTCTCTTCAGCCACAGCCAGTGACGGCTCCATTCTGCTTTTTCCCTTCCATTTTCCTCTCTCCTGCTGACTGTGGCTGGTTGGGCCCTGGACTCGTGTCCATTGGGTGAGACAGTGCTTGGATGAGCTTCGCCTGGAGTGCTGATGCCCTGTGGACTGTGGTGGAACCTTCACTCGACTGATTTGGCCTACCTCTTAGAAGCTACTGGATAAGTATTGATGGGGTCTCCATCCCTCAGGTTTCAGGTGAGGGGGAAAAGGTTTAATAGGAACCTGAGGGACAACTTTCTCACACAGAGGGTGGTGGGTGTATGGGACGAACTGCCAGAGGAGGTGGTTGAGGCAGATACCATAACTACGTTTAAAGGACATTTTGATAGTACATGGATAGGAAAGGTTTAAGGTGATATGGGCCAAACATGGGCAACTCGGATTAGCATAGATGGAGCATCTTGTTCGGCATGGGCAAGTTGGGCCGAAGGGCCAATCTATTCCATGGAGCGCAGGAGGATGAGGGGTGATCTTATGAAGGTGTACAAAATCATGAGAGGAATAGTTTGGGTAGGTGCAGAGAGTCTGTTGCCCAGAGTAGGGGAATCAAGAACTAGGGGACATGGGCTCAAGGTGAGGAGGGAAAGATTTAATAGGAATCTGAGGGGTAACCTTTTCACACAGAGGGTGGTGGATGCATGGAACGAGCTGCCGGAGGAGGCAGCTGTGGCAAGTATTATCGCAACACTTAAGAAACATTTAGACAGGTGCATGGATAGGACATGCTTAGAGGGGTATGGGCCAAATGCGGGCAGGGGGGACTAGTGTAGCTGGTGCAATGTCGGTTTGGGCAAGTTGGGCTGAAAGGCCTGTTTCCACGCTGTATCACTCTATGTATCTGTACACTGTGGAGTGTTCGATTCCAATCAAGTGTGGTCTTTCCGCTGACTGTGCGTTTCACTGTAGCTCAGTGCACGAGACAAGAAACTAAAGCGTTTGGATGTGACACAGACTCTGTCTTCTTGCGGACGTTGAAGTCACCCTGGGCTGTAGGTCGCGGAGGCTGGAGGGACTTACTTGTAATACTGTTTCTGTGAGGCTGACATCTCCACCCGTAGAATCTGTTCAACTTTGGCAGGGAGGGACTTCTCGACGTCCTTCTTCACACGGCGCAGCAGGAAGGGCTCCAGGACCCGGTGCAGGCTCTGGAATCCATTCTCCCGCCCTTTGCCGTGCTCTTCTTCAAAGTCCTCCCAGGAATCAAACCTGGAGGAAGGCACAAGGCAGAGGTCAGGCAGGTTCTGCAAACCTTCCCGACACACAACACGCACCCTCTCAGTACCACAGCACAACTCAGTCTCTGGGCTTTAACAAGTATTGCTGAGGGCAGCATCTTGGTTATTCGGTCAAACGGTCAAGGAGGAACGGTCAAGGAGGAATCAGTTGTGTGATATTAAGGCCTGGTGCTCACCTGTGGGATCATGATCCAAGGATAAGTAGGAGGAGGTGTCTGAGGGATGGTTAATGCAGTTTAGCGCAAGGTGCAGCATCTTGCCATGTCAAACCAGGACATGGATGACACAGTGAATGACTGGGTCCATGGGAACCCCCCCCCCCCCCCAGTCAGCCTGAAGGTGTTCTCTCTAAGACATGGGACCATGAGCTGTCATCTTTCTAAACTCATCTTCATTGACCCCCCTGGGATTTATTTCCCCCTTAACAAGGAGTTTTGATTACATATTCACAGTTTACAAAGTAATAGGTAGGGAGGGTGAGGGCAGTGTGTGGAGGGAGGGTGGGGGAGGGGCGGGGGTGGGGCTGGGGGAGGGGGAGGGAGGTGCTGGGATGGGGAGAGAGGGTGGGGGTGGGGCTGGGGGAGGGGGAGGGAGGTGCTGGGATGGGGGAGGGGTGGGGAGAGAGGGTGGGGACGAAGCAGGGGGGCCTACTTTTCAGGCATGATGAAGTGCAGGAGTGACCAGAGCTCCTTGAGGGAGTTCTGCAGCGGCGTGCCGGTGATCAGCATGCGGTGGTTGGAGCGGAAGTCGATCAGCGTGCGGTAGAGCAGAGAGTCGTCATTCTTCAGCCGGTGGGCTTCATCAACGCCCAGGAACGCCCAGTTTATATTCCCCAGCACGTTCTGAACAAGAGAGGCGAGAGTATTAGCAACAAGCCGCGGCAGCCACTTCTCCACAACTGCAGAGGCCGGGTCACCACCAAACGACACAAAGTGCTGGAGAAACTCAGCGGGTCAGGCAGCATCCCTGGAGAATAAGGATAAGGTGACGTTTCGGGTTCGGGATCCTTCTTCAGACTTCACCTCAAAGAGTGAGCTAGAGAGTCACACAGCGAGCAAACAGGCCCAACCTGCCCTCGCCGACCAACATGCCCCACCTACACTAATCGCACCTGACTGTATTTGGCCCATAGCCCTCCAAACCTACCCTATCCACGTACCTGTCCAAATGTTTTTTTACATATTGTGATAGTACCTGCCTCAACTACCTCCTCTGACAGTTCGTTCCATATACCCACCACCCTTTGCGTAAAAATGATGCCCCTCTGGTGAAGGCATGTTGGCCTTCAAAACAAGAGGAGTTGAGTATAGGAGCAAAGAGGTCCATCTACAGTTGTACACGGCCCTAGTGAGACCACACCTGGAGTTTTGTGTGCAGTTTTGGTATCCATCTGAGGAAGGACATTCTTGCTATTGAGGGAGTGCAGCATAGGTTCACAAGGTTAATTCCCGGAATGGCGGGACTGTCAAATATTGAAAGAATGGAGTGACTGGGCTTGTAAACACTGGAATTTAGAAGGAGAGGGGATCTCATTGAAACATATCAGATTATTAAGGGATTGGACACGCTCGAGGCATGAAACATGTTCCCGATGTTGGGGGAGTCCAGAATCAGGGGCCACAGTTTAACAATAAGGGGTAGGCCATTTAGAATGGAGATGAGGAATAACCTTTTCATCCAGAGAGTGGTGAATCAGCGGAATTCTCTGACTCAGAAGGCAGTGGAGGCCAAGTCTCTGAATTCTTTCAAGAGAGTAAGATAAGAGTTCTTAAAGATAGCGGAATCAAGGGATATGGGGAGAAGGCAGGAACGGGGTACTGATTGTGGATGATCAGCCATGATCAGTGAATGGCGGTGCTGGCTCGAAGGGCCGAATGGCCTTCTCCTGCACCTATTGTCTATTAAATCTTTCCCCCTCACCTTAAACCTATCAGCCACGCCACTGGATTTAACGTAACTGCGGGCTCGCTGTCACACTGTTCTGTTCCCTTCCCAATTACCTTCAACTTACCCTTATTTTTCTTCCAATTTTTTTCTAATTTCTACTTGAATTACACCACACCTTGGCTTCAGGAGCCATTCGTGGTAAATGCTTTGATGCTATATAGTCATTACTCGAGGAGAGGTGGGAGGGACAGGCAGAGCGGAGCACGTGCAAACTCCACGCAGGCAGCATCAGAGTCGAACCCGGGTCACCAGGCCCGGGAAAAAAACAACGTGACAAGCCGGGCCTTCTTTGGAAAATGCAGCAGTTGTCATGAGAATGGTTCATTGTAAATTGGGACAAAAAGACTTATGTGTGCAGGAAGGAACTGCAGATACTGGTTTAAACCAAAGATAGACATAGCAACACCAGTTTAAATCCAAGATAGTTTGAAGAAGGGTCTCGACCTGATTCGTCCGCCATTCCTTCTCTCCAGAGATGCTGCCTGTCCCACTGAGTTACTCCAGCTTTTTGTGCGCATCTTCGGGAAGACTTATAGTTCAGTTTTCAGTTTAGAAATACAGCGTGGAGACAGGCCCTATGGCCCACCGAGTCCACCAGATTCACCACCCTCTGACTAAAGAAGTTCCTCCTCATCTCCTTTCTAAAGGTAAGTCCTTTCATCCTGAGGCTGTGTCCTCTGGTCCTGGACTCTCCCACGAGTGAAAACATCCTCTCCACCGAGGCACAGGGAAAAGCCTCGCTTCACATGATTTTGGGATCAAATCTGATAAGACTGTGCATCGATACAATCACACAGATGCAATCACCTTGTCCTTCAGCAAGATCTCGTATGTTGTTATCAGGACGTTAAACTTCAGCCGTTTTGTCTGAGGATGTATCCAGTCGTATTCTCTGATCTGAGTGAGAGAGAAAGAAAGAAATCTTGAATTAGAACAAAGGACAGTACAGGAACAGGCCCTTCAGCCCACAATACCTGTGCCGAACAAGTTAAACTAATCTCATCTGCCTGCAAGTGATCCATATCTAAAAGCCTCTTCAACGCCACTACCGTCTCTACCTCCACCATCACCAGAGGTTCTGCCTGACCCGCCAGCAATTTGTGTTTTTCTCTGTTTAAAATATCACCTGGTTAACAGAGGCAAGGGTAAGGCCCATTATTAGCTGATACATGATTACACTGAGCCCTAGGAATAACATCTCACCCTTAAATGACAGAAACATCACACAGGCAGCTGCATTTAATATGTGCAATCGTGCTCCAGTTTTCAAACAGAGTCTATGAACAGTAATGTGCAGGAAGGAACTGTAGATGTTGGTTCAAAACAAAAATTGACACAAAAATCTGGAGTAACTCAGCGGGACTGGCAGCATCTCTGGAGAAAAGGAACGGGTGACAAAGTCCGAAGAATGATCTCGACCCAAATCCTCACCTGTTCTTTTTCTCCAGAGATGCTGCCTGACCCGCTGAGTTACTCCAGCTTTGTGTGTCTATCTATCAACAGTGATCTTTACAAGATATTCTGAGGCTGAGGAGCTGAGGGAGATAGGGAAGGCATACTTCCGTCCCGAGCTCTGAGGTGCTAGACTGCCAGGACTTGAGAGCCTTGAGCTATAGGGAGCGGTTTGAGCAGGCCACCACTTTATTCCTTGGAGCACAGGAGGATGAGGGGCGATCTTATAGACGTGCGGTACTAGACTGCCCAGAGGTTAGACAGTTTATCAGATGCTAATTAACCTGCAGTGCATTTGAATGAATGAATGAATGAATACCATGGGAAGATAGTGTTGAAGAAGCTTATGAGAGGAAAAAGACCAAGTACTCTGAACTGGCAACTGAAGCTTCCCAGAATGGCTGGAAGACCAAGATTTTCCCTGTCGAAGTGGGATGCAGGGGATTTGTTGCTACATCTATGACCAGGCTATTAACGAAAAGGGGGTGAGGAGTCGCTCCCCCCAACAAGCAATCAAATCATTATCAAATTCTGCAGAAAATAGGATTTAGATCAAAAGGAGAGACAACAATTGGGCTGCAAGATGAAGACAGGAGGGTGTGGAACTGAGGGGGGTGTAACTGGGACACCGGGTATCACCGCTGAGCCTTCTGGAGATGTTGTGGGCTTATTAATGAAACGTCAAAGGAGGAGGGTGCCCACTGATGACCCTGATGACGTACCTACCCTACCTTTCACCTCTCCAATCCCACTGCAAATAGCAAGAGTGCAGACTTACTACAGGGATTGAAACATCAAGCTCTATTAGCTCTACTCTCATTGTCGGGTGTGACAAGTCACAGTGAAATGGTTTGCTTACATACCCAAGGCATGACAAGGCTGACAGTCCCCCTATGTTCTCCCCCCATCCCACTCCCACTCCCCCTCCCTCACAGCAGTTCCCCCACGCCGGGTCTGCCATTGTTCTCCCCCCTCCCACCCCCACCCCCCATTGCATTGGGTGTGATTTGAAAGGCCGCCATCCTGGGCAAGCGTTTACACGCAAGGCTCGCACTGACCGTGCTGCGGCTCATCACGTCGCCAATGTAGACCACCACGTTCATGCTGGGCTCCCAGATCTCAAACTCTCTCTGCCACGACGTGAGGGTGGACAGTGGGACAACCAGCAGGAAGGGGCCGTACAGCATCAGCTGGTTGAACAGGTTGGAGAGGAACGAGATGGTCTGGATGGTTTTGCCCAGGCCCATTTCGTCGGCCAGGATCACGCTGTTGGACCTGAGGGCAAGGAGGATGAAAAGAAAACTGTCAGAAAAACGGATCAAAGCAAAGGTGCGACTGAAGTCCAGAAGCTAAACGTGCCACACGCTATCCAGGTCTGAACACAAACAGATCTTAGCTGAAGTCTCACATATTAAACATTTGACTATGTTTTTAAGCCTCAACAAGTCACCAAGTCTTCAATTGTCATTGAGCCATAAGAGTCTTACAGCATGGAAACAGTCCATTTGTCCCAACTTGCCCACACCGGCCAACATGTCCCATCTACACGGGTCCCACTTGCCTGCATTTGGCCCATATCCTGTCCAGGTGGGTGTAGTACAGATGGGCCAACTTGGGTCAGCATGGGCAAGTTGGGTGGAAGGGCCTGTTTCCGTGCAGCACGACTCTATATCTACATGACATCTACCATCCTTCTGTATTATTAATTGTTCCACGTTATTTTAAACCAAAGTTAATTTCCTTGCACTCCTCTTCACTGCACTTGGTCTGCTCAACCTTATCCGGGAATTTTATCGGCGCACATTTCCCCAAAGACTGCTAAAAAATATATTTAATTTCCCTTCTATTACTTTATTCCCCGGAATAATTTCTGTAAGAAAACCACATTGAACTTTGGTGAGCTCGCACTATATACAGAATAGCAGAAACTCAGTCTGTCTGGCGATACGTGCAAACCTAATATTTTCCTTTCTTTATCAATGTTTGATCTTTTGTTACTGAATTGGCCAATTTACTGAGTTTCCTGCATTTTTTCTTGGCAACATTCAAGACTTTTCCTTTATAAAAGTCAGTATTAGATCTCTTCTCTTGATAGTTACATAAAAATGTTTTCACGTGAATTTGCCAAAGGGTGCAATCCTATTTTTAACTCACTTCACCAACTCCTCCAGGCGAGGGTGAAATATCAAATCCAAACTGTATCCTTAAAAGGTGGCACGGCGGTAGACTCGCTGCCTTACAGCGCCAGAGACCCGGCTTCGACCCTGACTACGGGCGCTGTCTGTACGGAGTTTGCGCGTTCTCCCTGGGACCGCATGGGTTTTTCTCCGGGCGCTCCGGTTTTTTCCCAACACTCCAATGACGTACAGGCTTCCCGATGTTGGGGGAGTCCAGAAGCAGGGGCCACAGTTTAAGAATAAGGGGTAAGGCATTTAGAACGGAGATAGGGAAACATTTTTTCACACAGAAAGTTGTGAGTCTGTGGAATTCTCCGCCTCCGGCTGAGGGCGGTGGAGGCCGGTGCTCTGGTTACTTTCAAGAAAGAGCCAGATAGGGCTCTTAAAGATAGCGGAGTCGGGGGATATGGGGATAAGGCAGGAATGGGGTACTGATTGTGGATGATCAGCCATGAGTAGCCACCTCCTGCACCTATTGTCTATTGGCTTGTAGGTTAATTGGTTTGGGTAAAATTGTCAATTTCCCTCGTGTGTAGGATAGCGTATTTGTGTGGGCAGTGCGGACTTGGTGAGCTAACGGGACTGTATCTCTGAAGTCTAAGAGTCACTGCATTTTTTTTGTGAAGATATTTCTAATGAAACTCACACAAACCTGACAGATTGGAATGGGAACGTTGGGCCAAAGAACGCAAAAGTTCCCAGATAATATGTTAGTTTGTCTCTGCCTCGTGTAAGTGTCACACAATACTTCCCTATCCCTTGAGCGCTGGAGTGAACACCTCTTCTATAACCACAAGTGCAGCACTGAGTCAAATGCCTGCGGGGAAACCTAACTATGCAACATTCACCGGCTCCTGGCTTTACCTACAGTGGCTTGCAAAAGTATTCATACCCCTTGAACTTTTCCACATTTTGTCACGTTACAACCACAAACGTAAATGTATTTTATTGGGATTTTATGTGATAGACCAACACAAAGTGGCGCAGAATTGTGAAGTGGAAGGAAAATGATACATGGTTTCCAAATTTTATTACAAATAAAAAACTGAAAAGTGTGGCGTGCAAAAGTATTCAGCCCCCCTGAGTCAATACTTTGTAGAACCACCTTTCGCTGCAATTACAGCTGCAAGTCTTTTGGGGTATGTCTCTACCAGCTTTGCACATCTAGAGACTGAAATTTTTGCCCATTCTTCTTTGCAAAATAGCTCAAGCTCAGTCAGATTGGATGGAGAGCGTCTGTGAACAGCAATTTTCTTGCCAGAGACTCTCAATTGGATTTAGGTCTGGACTTTGACTGGGCCATTCTAACACATGAATATGCTTTGATCTAAACTATTGCATTGTAGCTCTGGCTGTCTGTTTAGGGCCGTTGTCCTGCTGGAAGGTGAACCTCCGCCCCAGTCTCAAGTCTTTTGCAGACTCTAACAGGTTTTCTTCCAAGATTGCCCTGTATTTGGCTCCATCCATCTTCCCATCAACTCTGACCAGCTTCCCTGTCCCTGCTGAAGAAAAGCATCCCTACAGCATGATGCTGCCACCACCATGTTTCACAGTGGGGATGGTGTGTTCAGGGTGATGTGCAGTGTTAGTTTTCCGCCACACATAGCGTTTTGCATTTAGGCCAAAAACTTCCATTTTGGTCTCATCAGACCAGAGCACCTTCCTCCACATGTTTGCTGTGTCCCCCACATGGCTTGCGGCAAACTGCAAATGGGACTTCTTATGGCTTTGTTTCAACAATGGCTTTCTTCTTGCCACTCTTCCATAAAGGCCCGATTTGTGGAGTGCACGACTAATAGTTGTCCTGTGGACAGATTCTCCCACCTGAGCTGTGGATCTCTTCAGCTCCTCCAGAGTTACCATGGGCCTCTTTGCTGCTTCTCTGATCAATGCTCTCCTTGCCCGGCCTGTCAGTTTAGGTGGACGGCCATGTCTTGGTAGGTTTGCAGTTGTGCCATACTCTTTCTATTTTCGGATGATGGATTGAACAGTGCTCCGTGAGATGTTCAAAGCTTGGGATATTTTTTTATAACCTAACCCTGCTTTAAACTTCTCCACAACTTTATCCCTGACCTGTCTGGTGTATTCCTTGGGCTTCATGATGCTGTTTGTTCACTAATGTTCTCTAACAAACCTCTGAGGCCTTCACAGAACAGCTGCATTTATACTGAGATTAGATTACACACAAGTGGACTCTATTTACTAATTAGGTGAGTTCTGAAGGCAATTGGTTGCACTGGATTTTATTTAGGGGTATCAGAGTAAAGGGGGCTGAATACTTTTGCACGCCACACTTTTCAGTATTTTATTTGTAAAAAAATTTGAAAACCATGTATCATTTTCCTTCCACTTCACAATTATGCGCCACTTTGTGTTGGTCTATCACATAAAATCCCAATAAAATACATTTACGTTTGTGGTTGTAACGTGACAAAATGTGGAAAAGTTCAAGGGGTATGAAAACTTTTGCAAGCCACTGTACAGCCCTGGTTAGAGATCTTGGATAAATTGTGCAGATGCTGGTTTACACCAGACACAAAATGCTGGAGTAACTCAGCGGTCAGGCAGCATCTCTTGATTTGTTCTGGCCTTTTCCAACCTCTTTACCTAAGGGGGGGGGGGGGTGTCCGTCTACCCCACAACAGAAGGGGGAGGAGTTGTACAGTTTGATAGCCACAGGGAAGAAGGATCTCCTGTGGCGTTCTGTGCTGCATCTTGGTGGAACCAGTCTGTGTGAAGGTGCTCCTCAGGTAGACCAGTGTGTCATGGAGGGGGTGATCCGTATTGTCCAGGATGCTCCACAGTTTGAGGAGAATCCTCCCCTCCAAGACCACACCTGGAGTATTGTGTGCAGTGTTGGTCCCCTAATTTGAGGAAGGACATTCTTGCTATTGAGGGAGTGCAGCGTAGGTTTACAAGGTTTATTCCCGGGATGGCGGGACTGTCATATGCTGAGAGAATGGAGTGGCTGGGCTTGTACACTCTGGAGTTTAGAAGGATGAGAGGCTATCTTATTGAAACATATAAGATTGTTAAGGGTTTGGACACGCTAGAGGCAGGAAACATGTCCCCGATGTTGGGGGAGTCCAGATCCAGGGGCCACAGTTTAAGAATAAGGGGTAAGCCATTTAGAACGGAGACGAGGAAACACTTTTACTCACAGAGAGTGGTGAGTCTGTGGAATTCTCTGCCTCAGAGGGCGGTGGAGGCAGGTTCTCTGGATGCTTTCAAGAGAGAGCTAGATAGGGCTCTTAAAAATAGCGGAGTCAGGGGATACGGGGAGAAGTCAGGAACGGGGCACTGATTGCAGATGATCAGCCATGATCACATTGAATGGCGGTGCTGGCTCGAAGGGCCGAATGGCCTACTCCTGCACCTATTGTCTCCCATTAATCCAACTCCGCCCCCAGGACAGAGCCAGCCTTCCTGATTACATTTAGTTAATAACTACATAAAAAATCACGAATCAAGTGAATCGCAACGCCACGAGTACTTCCAAACGCGTACTTGCACCAGGAATGAGCGAGCCAATTCAGACCGGCAAGTTGGTAATCCCTCAATTCCATGCCCTCGCTACCGATATAGGAAGGCTGTGTCTTCATGGCGACAAACCTCGGCCTCTGTTTCAACACCTGGAAAAGATGAAAATTGAGTTTCTATATATTTCTCAAACTTTGGATTTGCAAAGTCCCCTGTGAAATGGGGGGGGGGGGGGGGGGGGGGAACGGGACGACGGGGGGAATAAGCGGGCGGGGAAGAAACCAATGGGATTGTTCTGAAGGTTGCTACAGATTCAATGGGCCGATTGGCCTTCTGCTCTCTTGGGGGGAACATGCGAACGAAGTGGGTGGGGGTGGGGGGTGGGGGGGTGTCGGGGGGGGGGGGGGGGGGGGGGGTGGTGGTAACTAAAATTACCACCAACTAGCTCCATCAATGGTAGTGCCACTGAACCAGCGTCCATTACATTGGTAGATGACATTGCATGAGATTCAGCTGAAGCCTGGTTGCTCCAGAACTAAAGCGGAGGAGAATTAGGCCCTGTCCCACAAGGCGATTTTACCCAAGAGCTCCCCTGAGTTTAAAAAAAAATCAAACTCGTGGTATTCTACAAACTCCTGCGACCTTCCTACGAGTATGTTCACGAGCTCCTACGAGTAAAAAGCAACAATTTTTTCCATCATGAGTATTTTTTTCCTCGTGGACATTTCTCAACGTAAAAAAAATGGTTACTTTTTACTCGTAGGAGCTCTGTGAACAATCTCGCGGAAGGTCGTAGGCGTTCGTAGAATACCACGAGTTGAATAAAGCCCAACTAAACATGCCCTATGTTAATGCGAAAGGGCATCTTGCTAAAGGACAATGCGAGAGATCCCCGGAATGATTGGGTTAACATATGATGGACGTTTGACACCTCTGGCCTGTACTCGTTGCAGTTTACGATGGAGGGGGAACCTCATTGAAACTTACCGAACAGTTAAAGGTCTAGAAGGAATGGATGCGGAGAGGATGTTTCCACTAGTGGGAGAGTCTCGGACCAGAGGCCAAACACTCGGACTGAAAGGATGTATCGTTAGAGAGGAGATGAGGAGGAATTTATTTAGTCAGAGGGTGGTGAATCTGTAGAATTCATTGCCACAGAAGGCTGTGGAGGCCGACAATGGATATGTTTAAGGCGGAGATTATCAGATTTTTGATTAGTACCGATGTCAGGGGTTATTGGGAGAAGGCAGGAGAATGGGGTTGAGAGGGGAAGATAGATCAGCCATGATTGAATGGCGGTGTAGACTCGATGGGCCCAATTCTGCTCCTGTAAATTATGAAATCTGCTCTATGCCTGCAGTTTCAAAGCTACATATAGGATCAATGAATAGAGTAAATTTAGAGACTCAAGTTTGCCGCTTTCTATAATCACAAAGGAAAAACACTTGTTTCAAAATCTCACGACAGCAATTTGCACAACTTTGACTATGAACCCATCAAATATTGGGGTCGAGTTTACTTTTGAGAAAGAGAAGTCACACTGGACACGAAACGTGGTACCTTGGCAAACGACAATCACCTTGCAGTCTTTTGAGGGAATCGTTTTGGAACTGTGGCGGTTATGGAAGGCATCGATGCAGGCCTGGAAATTTCTGGAAATAAGTGCTCCGTCCTCCCAGCTGCAGTCTATGTAGGGCAGCCCCATCCACTTGCACAGATAGTCGGGCTGGCCGGACGGCGGGGTTTTGTGGCTAGAATGCGCTGCAGCGTAAGAGTTCAGTTTAGTTTATTGTCCCGTGTACCGAGGCACAGTGAAAGACTTGAGGCAGATAAGCGTCCGTCCTCGCCCGAATAAATACAGGCGGCTATGAATAGCAGGGCTGCGCGGTGGTAGAGTTACTGCCTTTTAGCGCAGAGATAAAGGTTCGATCCTGACCGCGGGTGCTGGCTGTACGGAGTTTGTACGTTCTCCCTGTGACCTAGGTGGGTTTTCTCCAGGATCACCGGTTTCCTCTCACGCTCCAAAGAAGTATAGGTCAATTGGCTTTATTAAAATTGTAAATTATCTCCAGTGTGTGTAGGATAGTGTTAGTGTGCGGGGAGCGCTGGTCACCACGGACTCGGTGGGCCGAAGGGCCTGTTTCCACGCTGTATCTCTAAAGTCTAAAGTAAAGTCTAAAGTGGTGTTGTAATTTCTGTTTGGAGAAATTATTTAATGTCATGATTTATTGCCACAATGTTAATGTGGTGCAGAGTAATGGCAAAGTTTCCAAAGACTAGACGAACCGATGTCATAGGAGTGGTTTTAGGGAACAATCAATACTGCTGTTCCAGTGTGAAGTATTCATCTTGTGTGCAAACTGCCCTGTACAGGTAACAATACCCCTTCTCAATATAATAACAAGAGTTAAGATTGCATCTAACAACCAGGACAGGAGTGCTGAACAACGTGAGGCTTTAGAGAAGAAACCCCTCGAAGATTAAGGCTGGGTGCAGAGAAGATGTACGAGGATGTTGCCAGAACTCACGGACATGAGCTAAAGGGAGAGGTTGATTGAGCAGGCCAGAAGGATGAGAGGGTATCTTATTGAAACATATAAGATTGTTAAGAGCTTGGACACGCTAGAGGCAGGAAACATGTTCCCGATGTTGGGGGAGTCCAGAACCTGGGGCCACAAGGAGTAAGCCATTTAGAACGGAGACAAGGAAACACTTTTTCTCACAGAGAGTGGTGAGTCTGTGGAATTCTCTGCCTCAGAGGGCGGTGGAGGCAGGTTCTCTGGATGCTTTCAAGAGAGAGGTAGATAAGGCTCTTAAAAATAACGGAGTCAGGGGATATGGGGAGAAGGCAGGAACAGGGTACTGATTGGGGATGATGAGCCATGATCACATTGAATGGCAGCGCTGGCTCGAAGGGCCGAATGGCCTACTCCTGCACCTATTGTCTATTGACTCTATTCCTTGATGTACTGGAGGATGAGGGGGTGATCTTATAGCGGTGTACAAAATCATGAGAGAAACAGATCGGGTAAATGCACAGAGTTTCTTGCCCTGAGTCGGGTAATCAAGAACCAGAGAACATAGAATTAATAGGAACCCGAGGGGAATTTTTTTTTAACATAAAGATTGGTGCGTATATGGAACAAACTGCGGGAGGAGGTAGTTAAGGCAGGCCCTATTGCAACGTTTAAGAAATATATAAGGCAGGTACATGTACCGGATAGGGTTAGAGGGAGATGGCCAATGCAGGCAGGTGGGACGAGTGTAGATGGGACATGTTGGCCTGTGTGGGCAAGCTGGGCCACTGGGCTGGTTTCCGTGCTGTATGAATCTATGATGCTATTATACTTCAGTTCATAAGAGTGATCAGAAATACTTACATGAGACATCAGAATGGCTGGTTGACGATTTACTTGTCTTCATAGCTAAGGAAGAAAGACAATTTCACTTAGCACTCGGAGACAATTTCACTTAGCACATGTGGTAGACGCACAAACTGATGCAGAGAAACGACCACTTACTGAACCAATGTGCTTCATTCCTTACAGGATGTTTTTTGACTTTTTGTATAATTAAGAGTCAAGAGTCATGTGTCCCACACAGAACAATGACATTCTAACTTGCAGCAAGCAGCTCAACAGAATATGTAAACATAGTACACTGTGAACAATATAATAAACGAGAAAACATTATGTGTGTGTGTGTGTGTACACGCGCATGCACACACGCATACATACATACACACAAGAAACATTCATACAAGAAACAGACAATATTAGTGCAATTAGTGCCACACCCGCTGAGTTTCTCCAGCACTTTTGTCTACCTTCGATTTTCCAGCATCTGCAGTTCCTTCTTAAATATTAGTGCAATAATAGTCTATGTAGTTTTGGGCTTCATAATGAATTAATGGCAGAATAAGACACACAAATTGTAGATACAAGAAACTGCAGATGCTGGTATACAAGGGACAGCAGATGCTAGTATGCAAAACAAGACACAGAGTGCTGGAGTAAGTCAGAGAGTCAGGCAGAGTGTCTGGAGAACATGGACAGGTGGCGTTACTGGTCAGGAATGTTCTTTATATGAAGAAGGGTCCCAACCTGAACCGCCAGCTGTCCACGCTCTCCTGACACGCTACCTGACCCATTGGGTTAGATATAGCAGCACTTTAGTGTCTTGGCTTGGAATAACGGTTCTGCAGTCCTTTGCTCGATCAATGATCAATGGAGGATGAAGACAACATGGGAACCTGGAGAGCGAGGTCCAAATACATAAAGATCTCTTTCTTTACGGAATTGAACTGCTCATCAGCAGAGCATCACCATTCTGGTAGGAGCTGGCACTGTACAAAGTACTTTGTACTTATTGGACATTAGGGCGTTTTATTGCCAGAGGGACTCATTTTTAATACAGAGCACAATTCCATAATCTCACCCTGAACTCCAGTGTTAATTCTGAATTTAATTTGCTGGGTATATGTAAGATAAGCAAACTAGACAACTTGCATTATAATGGGTCATTTGCAACTTGGTTCTACTTGATTCCCCTACTCTGGGCAAGATACTCGGTGCGATTAACCAATCTATTCCTCTCATGCAACTCTTTCAAGCCTCACAAAGTGTTTTAAGGGCCTGTCCCACTTGGGCGTCATTTTGTACATCCCAAAATCCTGGGACGCCGCGTGCGACCTCGCGTCACTGCCTACGTCACCACGCACGCATCACGTGCGCGGCACAACGCGCGCATCGTGCATCAAGACTCGTTAATGATGTCGCGTAAATTACGCACAAATAACGCCCGTGGGACAGGCCCTTTACACTTCAAAATTAACGATTCCCCTGGATTCAATGTGGAAACGCAGCAGCCAAGTTTAACACAAAAGGCTTCTCTGCAAATTAACAGTTTGATAACGAAACGATAACGTTTTAGTTATTTCTCCCATTCAGTCCGTACAGACAATGTCACTTTAATTCTCTACCCCAGTCCCATTCTGAGCTGTGACCTCCTACAATGTGTTTGAGATACGAAACTTCAGATTCTCTGGATATGCTGAAGCTCTCTTCAACTTAACAACTTTTTAGATAGCCACGCCTCCAGATCCCACTTTCTCCAGAGATAAGAGTGATTCTTTTTTTTCCCTTTTCAGTCTCTCCCTCGCAGTTTTTTTAAGTTATTGTATCCTTGACAACGTTGGCCTGTGCCTGAGCACAAGCATTCCTCTGCGTTTCCTGCTTGCTTTCCTTTCCGGGGTAGACAAAGGGTTCGTGGCCTGAAGCATCGACGCAGTTTCTTCCCCCGCAGATGCTGCCTGGCCTCCTGAGTGTTTCCCACATTTTGATTTTTTTTGTGCAGCGGTAGAGTTGCTGCCTCACAGCGCCACAGACCTGGGTCCGATCTGTACGGAGTTTGGACGTTCCCCCAGTGACCATGTGGGTTTTCTCCAGGTGCTCCGGTTTCCT